>JADLZK010004485.1:0-90909 GCA_015847255.1 Hyparrhenia diplandra | reverse complement strand
GAACCAATCGTAAGGCAGCTCAACCACTGAACCTGCACTCTCATCATCCATCACCAAACACCCGGAAAGCGACATTACAAGAGATGATGATTTTTATATCACATAAGAGAAGGTTATTGCGAAATCATCCATGCCATATGAAATGCATGAATGAATTATTTAACATTATTAATGCATATGAAATGCACGAATGAATTATTTAACACAATTACAGCAAGGCGGGAAAAGGTGATTCTATCGGAAAGTCTATGGTCATGGCGGCAAAAGGTATTATTGGAAAGCGAAAGTCTATGGAGAGGACTGCGACAGGGTGCAGCTGCATTGCCTACGTGCATCCAGGCCACCCGATCCCTATCTGTTCCACGGCCACAGGTGAGCAAAAGCAGAAACACTGCCCACCAGTTCGTAATTGAAAGCAGGTAAAACGATCAATCTGAGTCTCAAATATTTAAAAGAGCCAAAATTAGTATAGACATGTGTGTTTTTTTAGTTTCCACATTCATGAATTTGATTCCCCCCAGCCCAAGGGCCACGGGCCAAGCAAGAACATCTGAACATGTCGTTCCCACAAGACTACTTGATGACTGGCTATCAGTCCGACTTCCAAGTAGAAATAAATGTAGAAAAACAGGCCACAAATAGTAGGCAAGGCTTTGTTATTTTTTATAAGATCTCAACAGTAGGCAAAAAACAAATGAGAATCATTTACAGATTTTAGGTTCTTGCATTTCTAATACCATTAGGTACGACACTATGTTCAAAAGTAAAATTTCCTGACAACTTTAAGGGGTTTTTTGGCTTTTGCCCTTGGTCAGGATGCCTTCAAGTTTTACATCAGAGAAGCAATTAGAAGTCCAAGTTCCAAAAATTGCATTTAACATCAATGTTACAAAGAAAGCCACATGGCCACGAGAGGGAACTACCAAAACCATAAGTACAGGTATATATTTGAACCAGATAAAAAGCCCACGTCTGTTGATAAGGTTCCTATGGGGAAAAGAGGAAAGTTAGGGGTCAGCCTAAACGAACTTGCCTGTCTTTTCTTCTCTTCAATGTTCTCTGCCTGGGTCATCCGCTTCTACAAGGTCTTCAACCCTTAATCCAGAGGGGCTGTGTGCCGTGTGTCCATCAAATTGCAAATGCTGGATTATTCATTGAACATTTGAACACATACCATGCGCAAGCCCGATTACAAACAAGGCACTAGCTTCAGCGTTCCAAATTGTTGGTATCTGGAATACATGGGGTTGGGCAAAAAGAGAATGTATATGTCCAGGCCATGGGCTCCACGTGTATGCTCAATTATTACTATGCTAATTCGTCGGACCAATCCATAGCCATTAATGTGTACTATGGAGCCTCTTCTTTTGCCAGCATTTGAGCGGCTGGATAGGATTCAAACCCTCCTCATGTTTGAAACAGTTAATCCCAACCTTTGATTTCGATACAAGGGGGAAAAGATAATAGCCACAATCAAAGATCTTAAACCTGTTTCACTATCATCCATAGCAACTAGCAGCCATATCACGTGTTGGTCATGCTACAGTAATCCTTCTTTTTGTGGATCTGGAAATATGTAACAAGATTAATTGGACATATGTAACAAGATTTATCCAAGAAAAAAAAAAAATGATGATCCAAGAAAAAAAAGGGAGTGTTGTTGATGACCTTATGGGGTATGATATAGACATCTGTGTGTGAAAAATGGTATAGCTAACTTGTAGTGAATGACCACCCAGGTCCTCGAACTTTCAATCAGGAAATTAAAGAACAAAAGTTCAATATGTTGTCCTTATACTTGTAGTGAATTACTCAATTTCTTATACTTCAAAATTAACTAGAGATCCCCTCAGAAGTTGCAAAATATCTCTTACAAACTTAACATAGAAATTATGTCAACTAGGATGTTAAACTTTATTATGCTAGTTTTCTGACAAGGAGTTGTTCAGACGTCTCACAGCAGGAAGGTATAAATGAGTTGCTCATCAAGATAAATGAAGGCTTTGATGGCCTTTATCAGGATTTCAAAGTTATTGAGGACTCCTCGTGTGGCTCAGAGGTTGCATGCCACTAGTTACCCAGAGTCAAAGCCAATACTGCTGCTCAAGTGTACATCATTAGCATCCTTTTCATTAGGCAGGAACCGATCCGTTTCTAAGATATAACAAGCTTAGCTTTTTCTAGCAGTCAACAGTCTATCATCACCGCAGAGTGCCCTCCTAAGTCATCAATAACCGCATACACCCCAGCTTCAGTTTTATATTCAGAACATCAGTAAAAAAACAGGTTGAGATGTGACAGAGTCACAGAGAGATTGGTGCACGTTATAACGATGACCAGCAGCCACATATAAGAAGACCTATGATTATAAAAACAAAGAGCGAGGCAACTAGAAAAAGGTTCATGTAGCATCGTAAGCCTGGGCATAATATCACATTATTACGTGGACAGTTTAGAACTATGTAATTTCGTTACTCTAGTAATGAAAATCAGTTTAACCGTTGTAGAAAAAATTACCTGATAATTTGCCCATGCACAATGAAGTCACATCTTTGAATCATATCCAAGGTGTCCATCCTTCGTATTATATTGCATAAGTTGTCAATGCTTGTTGCTTGTTTGAGAAGATAATCAACTTGCTCAGAAATATTCAAGGACCTTGACAGAATAACATGAGATCAATACAATAAGACATGTAAATAAATAAAATTGACTGCTAAAATTTCTTAATTGCCCACCTGGTACCATCTATATCCTGTCCATGTAACTTATGCTCCACTTGCTTCAGGATGGACAGAGCAAAAAGGATTTTTACCTGACACCATCAATTAGAACAAGCAAATGCTAGCTGTAAATTTGTTTCAGCTTCAAAATGCTTAGGGAATTTACTTGATTAGTAGCTAAGAAGTTCTCAGACACAGAAAAGACAATGAAAATACAAAGGTACAATTATTTACAATATTCAATCTCCCATAGCAATGAACTAACATGAGAAAATTACTCACCTTGTTGCATTAATCTTGCTTATATAAACCAAATTCAGACAGCATAATGAGTATAAGGTTGATGAAGTTAAAGATGTCTAGTGTCTTATTTTTTTTTTACAGTATATGAAATTTTAGTTGCTTCTCAGATGAAAATTATTCAGTGTCAACATAGTGATGACTGTACATTTACAAACAGATTAAAACAATAATGATCTAATAATTTTAAGTGTTGATATACACAATACATTTCTTATATTAGTTTCTGAGGGCAGTGTAGTTTCTGTCAGACAAAAAAAAAAAGTAAAAACCAAAAAGAAGTATCAGTACAGGCCATCAACCCTTTTATTTTTTGTCTTACCTCTGGTCACCGAGTAGTCGAGTCTCCATAGGATTTAGGATCGCTGTTGTCACATTCTTGTCCTCTAACTTGGAAGGCTGCTGCACTGTTATCCGCACTTCCAATTCTTCCCTCCACCAAATCGGTTTCAGTTTCCTGATTGTTGCTACTGTCTTTTGTTTCCTGGTCATTAGCACCAGGACCTTCTGTTTCAGCCCCATCATCCAGAAGAGCATCTATTTTCTGCAAGTTGTCATAAGAACTAATCTGGGTCAACCCTGTGGTACATCCAGAACTGCTAGTATATGAGTGCTCTGGAGGTGAAATCCAATATCCATCTTGCAAAGAAATGTCGGTATTCATTTCTAAATCTGAAGAGCCACAATCCATGCCACCAGGAGATGCTCTATCCTTCTCAGTTGATGGATCACTTTGCAAAAGATCAGGATGTGTTGAGAGCATATCCTGGGATCTTACAGATTCCCTTTCTCCTGGAACTTCTAGAGCCTGTGAATAAGAAAAAAAAAGATGAGTGAGATAATTGAGACCTAGACAAATGTAGCAAAAGATGATCTGAGAGTTATGTATGTACACCAAAATACATCTATATTCCTTGTAAAAAATAGCAATCAAAACTGAGTAAACAGATAAAGCAGAAATGTCTGTACTCTGTACGTCACATGAGTATCTAGAAATTCAGATTCACATACATTGATCAGGAAGTTCAAACATGGTCAAACTTCTGCTAATATATTACTGCATCTTGCTTTGCAAAATGTTCACCTCTTTTATCATTTACTTAATTTAAATTTCAAACTGTGGTTGCAAATGATTAACATGCTCTCAACATATAACATTTCTTAGCTAAATACCTTGTGAAGATTCCCAGCATGAAGACTTGAAATGTGTCCAAGCTTCATTACCATGGAATGCAGTTCCTTCACATTTTTTTCTGTGAGTGGACCCACCAGAGGCTCCATAGTTTTGCAAGCTTCCCTAACTTTAATGTTATAAGATTGGTATAATGCCTTTCCGTGAATAAGAGGCATACTAGCACTGTTCTCTCTTTTCCTTTGAAATCGCTTCAGACATAACAGCTACATCAGCATCTAGACAGGCTTCAAGTGGAAATAAAATTGTATTTGCCTGTTGAGCACAAAACATAAGCTTTTCTTTGAGATTAAAAAAGCAATACCACGTTCTACCAAAAACAATATTGATGATAAGTATTTATGTGTTACAGGAATATTGTTTAGCATATTCCAATAATGTTTTTTGATCCACATATATCAAAACCATGTCGATATTAAAATTTTAATATACTCAAATCTCAAAAACGCATGCACATGAAAACAGGTAAATATATTGATCTTGGGGAACGAAATTTAATGAACAAAGAGAAACAGTGACAAGCCTTTGAAAGATTGGTCATAAGGGAACTGTGCACTGCAGCGGCTTCCTTCCCCAAAGTGTACACATCATGCAACCCATCTGCTATAGCTAAAACCTGCAAATAATTCACCAGGAAATCAGGAACAAGAAATAACTGATTCAACCATATTCTCGAGAACAACTAAAAAGAGAGTGTGACTACATAAAACAGACCACCAGATATGAAACCTAGTTGAAGAGTTAAAAGTCATCATAAAGTCATCATAGAAGTACATATATGATTCAGCAATAGCAAACATCAAGCTAAATAATATTAGTTTCTCAATTGAAGGTCAACGTAGTTACAAACCATTTGCAGACTTCCACAGCCCAATTCACACAATTGTCTTGACTAACTCTTATGCAATCATAAAACTCAAAACAAAAGGTTCCATCAAATTATATTTGGTCATTTACCTCCTCCAGCAAGGAACCACATTCCGAAGTCAAAGCAGTGCGGTCCTGTGATACATGTTTGAATCCAGATAGCGATGTACTTGCTTCACAAGCATGTTCATACATAGCAACGAGAGCATCCTGCAGATTAGCTGGCAAAAAGATACCAATCTGTTATATACAATGATAAATACAGGCAACATATCTTACAAGTTCCCACATTGGATGATAAAAAGAAACAAAGCAGCAACTTCATAAGTAGGAGTGGCATACCTAAAGCAGAATTTGCTTTCACAGAAACTACTGAAACCTGGTTGTTTGCTGAAAACAAGCCTTTTCCAGCAGCTTCCAGGCTGAGCTGGCCAAGTTTCCATTCTTGTTCTGCGCCTGTTTGTAACATAAGTAAACTATATTATGAAACAGGAAAACTTATGTAGCATAACAAGAGGAACCATAATGGAAGAAGTCTGCAAAACTTTCAGATTCTGAGACTTTGGCAATGCCCATATATTTTGTTTAGTGGTCGTTGTATAGCTGAGTACAAAAAGAGCATAAAATGAAAAGGTAACAAAAATAAGCACAACAAGTTATGTTACTAACAAGCAACCACAGCCTATGCACTAGCACATCAGCACAATTAACACCACAAACCACAAGAAACCAAAAAAGTTATCTTCAGCAGATGCAGCTTTTTAGAGAAAGACTAAACTATCCATCTTGATTAATTGAGTGGGGCACAACAATCTTCACAGAAATTTAGATATACCCATGCGCATTATGGACAAGCATCAAGCATAACTTTAATGGAAATTTGAAAGGATGAATAGTCAACTAACATGTAAAAGAATGATATGCTGCATCTAGACGTGCCAGGAGATTCAGGAAAGTTTGCTGCCAGGCCCGGCCTTTGTCCGTAGATTGTTCAGAAGCTTTATCCTCAGGAACGAAGTAAAGTCCATCTCTGGATGCTTCAAACTCTAAAAACAGAGGTGCAAAGTTGAACCAGCTCAGATGCCTCTTTTTGAACCACTTGAAGCAATTTCCTTCTTTTTAATAGATGACCATGAAATTCAGTGGGAATTCCTGAACCCTTTGCCGTTGAACCACCTGCACTGGAAGTATTTGGTCCAGCACAGGCCCATCCCATTGCTCTCTCAAGTTGTCCTTCAGCAGAAACAGAAATGCTTTCACAAGCTTGCAGGAATTCAATTGACCTTGTTACCAATGAGGCCAAGATTGATCTTATCTAACAAGTTGCTTCTGCTCAACTTTAAAATCAAAGAGATGAACTTATCATCACTAAGAATATTTTGTGACAAAACCTTCGCCTTTTGTGCATGAGGCGATGAAATATCATGTAACCATTCAACCTGAACCATTTCCAAAAGGATTTTGGCGCAGAGCCTCAGTGAGTTCATTTAATTGCCTTTTCATTAACGAAACTGCAGTACGGGCAGCTCTAGCTGTTTCATGAGCATTACAATACTCCTCAAGCATTAAGGCAACCCTTCCAGCGCAGCAGAATCTCTTTTAGGCTGATCTGATTCTCTTATTCCTTGACTCAGCTGCAGTAAAACACTAATTTCTTCATCTAACTTTAGGATGAGGGCAGGGAGCAATCCTTTCTGTAACATACCGAAAAACTTGTTTTTCCACATGGACCGCAAGCTTCTTTTTAAGAGTCATGTAAAGTTGATTAGCACTAATAGTATGCTCAAGAGAAGATGAAATCTCACGCATGCATAAATCAAGAACTGAATCAAGAAGATTGAGTTCCCAAACGAAAAAAACATGATCCTTCAATATGCCAGCTAAAGGCCACACCACGCCAGACAGTGAAGACCGAGAACCCAAAGACAAAGCATCTTTAACATTGGAAATGGGGTTATCTTTGTGAGGGAACATGCCAGATGATGATAGCATACGGTCAAGTGATTCCAGGTCAGCAAAGGGCTTTGTCAAGATTGAAAGGAGGGCCTTAATTTGTCTAAACTGAAACTCACTTTCCTGATCATGATCCACCAAAGATGACATGTACTGTTTAGAAGAAAGCAATGAATTCATGACACTGTCTTCTACTTTCATAAGTGACGAAATACGCATATCTTTCTGGCTCCATGTTTCATGTAGTTGTTCCAATTGTGCCCTACAGATTTCCTCCTGTGAAGCTAGCTCCTCTGCTTCTTCCCATGATAGATGTTCTCTACCTCTTGCAGCAGCTTCTTCCAAGAGCTATTTGCTGCTCAGTAATTCTGCCAACTTTCACAGAGTAGTTCTGTTCCAATTCAGTAAGAGATGTTCTCTCAAGTTCTACCTCAATCAGCTTCCCCTAGAGCATTATCAACAGAACCACGCACATCAGAAATCGCCCTGATGGTTTCCTTTACCTCTGATTTATGTGGAACAACTGATCTGATAAATTCTGGAAGAAAAGCTTCAGTCATTTGTTCAATCAAGTTGATACTTGAGTGCAAAGCGGCCTGAAAAGTAGAAGCCCAGTTCCTAGGACTGGTTTTTGCATAAGCAGCACTTGTTTCAGCTAAGGTTTTCCCTATAACTTCATGCACTTCATCAACAACTCCAGAGATTAATGCACATTTTTCTATGTGTTGTTCGAAAACTTGCAAGCCCATTCCAGCATCAGCTTGAAGACCAGAATCATCTGTCCTAAATTTAGCTTTTCCAATAGCTCTAGTTGAGAGCTCAGACACTTTGGCTCTAATATCACTATATAACTGACCCACAGCAATCCCAAGAATATAGAGCACCTTAACTGTTGTCTCTTGTACATCACCTTTGGCTGGAGTTTTGATCTCACCCTGCTGCGGACTTCCTGAATGTGACAAATGAGTACTATCACCATCCTTCTTTTGTGAAGGAAATTGAACAGAGTTCATGAATGCAGAAAGTATCCGCTCTTTGGATTGCACTTCATTATTCAACCCAATAGAATTCATCAGTTCAGAACACTCCCTCGCAAGTCTTTCCACACATGAAACATAACTTTCCGTTTGATTTAAGAGATCCCGATATCTTTGTTGCATTAGATTAATGCCTTCACCTTGAACCTTAGCAATGACTTCAGCAGCCTGCCTTTTGGCAAGGGAAAGTATATCTTGTGATGTACTCCTTACAGATAGCTGCAAGACTTGCGCCCAACTAGTGATCGGACTGGTTGTGATGTAGTTAACTGGAAGAATTTGCTTCAAGACTAAAGAATATTCACCAAGTGCTTCCAAAGCAGAGGAAAGTCCACCCTGTAACTCAGATAATAATTGAGAAACCTCCCTATCCAATTCCGAGCACTGTGCTCTTGTTGGTTCTGGTACAACTGTAAGTGGAACTCCTGATTCTAGGACGGCTGAAATAAGACTCAATGCCTCATCCTTACAATTCAATTGCATGCACGACTCAACGTACACAACAGAGTTCTCCCGTATAGCCTCAAGAACCACTGCATGTTTTTCCACCCATATTGCAAGCTTGTTAGCTTCATCAACTGCTGCTGCTTTTGCTTCTGCTAACTCATGGGCATGAATCTCAAATGAAGTGCGAGATTTCTCAGCAACTGATGTAGCATCAGCTAGGACTGACTTAGCCGACATTTCATGCTGCAAAACACTTGATCTCTCTTTCTCAGCATGATAAAATATAGCCGATGCAGCTTCATACTGATCTAAAGTATCCAAGAATTTCTGCACATAGTAAAAGTTAGCAGGAGATTTAATATAATTTATTTGAAATAATTAATCTGTGACTAACAAGATTGTAAAGAATACCTTTAGAGATGATACTGTAGCTGGCAAATTAGTTAAAAAAAGATCCTTGTGCTCCTGGGAAAAGGAAAACGTTCAATCAGATAGTTACAAAATAAAAATAACTTATAGTTCAGGACAGGCAACATCACAATATGGGCTTCAATCCTGAAACAGTAATCATAGCATATATGTACTAGTGTGTGAAAGATGGAACCAGAGAGGCTATATCACCCATTTTATTCCTACAACCTTATCAGAACCAATGATAGATAATGAAATAATTATTATTCATGCACCAATAACTACTATATATTCCTTAGGATAAATTAAACAAGAAAATTTGGCTATATCCATGCCTAAAACATCAGTTAGCTAATTTGATAGTGTCCCTACATTTGCTTCAATCATTGATAAATACAAATTTTTCTTATCAAACGGTACACCATCGCCTTCAGTAAGCAACTTTGGCACCAAAATTAAATTATTCATAGTATGTTGGTAAAGGGAAAAACATGTTTGGAAGTACTTCTGATGACAAATAACAATCTAAAACTGCAACCTTCATGTTAAAAAACTAATAGATCTACGCAGTCAAAGCTTAAGTCTGACCACTCAACTTTTAATAAAAACGGTGTTATATTTCTGGGAAGAAGTTTTGCTTAGTAAATACAATAAAAGTGCAGATTTTCCACAATGAAGTGTGTTTAGTAGCACCTCCCTGTTAAATTAATCACAAATGATAGATGCAGAGAAACTTTCCAACTCAAATAGATAACAGTTACCTGCAAAGGAACACGGATTTCTTGAATTCTAGAAGAGAACAAGCTCAAACTAACAGCTAATTCCATTCCTTTCTTCTCTTCACCAGCAATTCCTGCTTCATCTTGGATATTTCCACGTGTCCACTCAATCAATGGATCCCAAACAAATACTTCCAACAACATCAAGATGATATCTTTGTTCTTCAAGAGAACATCCATAACTTCCTCACAAGTAACTCTAAAAACACCTTCCACACCAGTTAATCCTAAAGCTGATTCAATAGTTTGAGTGAGACGAAAATGGAACAATTTCTGGAATTTTCAACCTCTTCCCTTTATCAAAGCATACGTTGTAATCAATATGAACAACATCCCCATTGCTGAAATCCATAAGAATGTTGTCCAAATGTCGGTCGCCAAGGCCCAGTATATGGCCAATTATGCTCATGGCTGCTACACTGCTGGAGAATCTGCAATGAGAAATGATTCATAGTTAAGCAATCATCAACAGTGAATTTAGTTATCAGCTATTAAAATTATTAAAATCAAGAAGAAAGAAGACCTATCATAGCACTCTCTGGTAACATGCATTATGTTGAACAAATGAGTAACCAATAATTTGTTCATCATTGCATTGTTGACCTTACTTGACTTTCTTTTAAATTCAATTACCATATGTATTACAATACATCATTGCATGGCAAGCGTTACTTCACAAAGTTACATCCTGTTTGATTCATTAGCCCAGTTAGCTGGCTCAAGAGTTTCTCTCGCTTGCACTACTCTTGTCTATCCTTTGTATTCTTTCTCTTCTTAATGAAATGACCGCCGCTCAAGAAAAAAAGTAGTTAGCTTGCTAATAGCTCATAGCTGATATTAGCTAGCTAGCTAACTATCAGTTGCTATTAGCTGGTTTGGTCCAACTAGTGAGATATTTGTTGGTATTTAGCTAACGATTAGCTGGAGATCCAAACAGGGCCTTATACACACAAAATTCTTAACCAGAGTTCTTAATATTAACATGAGTTTTAAATTTCAAATAATGAAGATGTCCACACACAAAACTCTTGTCGATGCTAGTAAAATCAAATCCATGTAAAAGTACAGTGCACAAAACTGGGAAGACTGTCTTCAAAGCTTCCATGGAAGGCCCAAATACCAAATACTAAGGACTAGGGATTTGCAACCATCTAGTTCAGCAAATTCTCCTTTTGTTTCTTCCAAGACAATAGTAAAGATATTTTTTTCTGTCAACTACTGTTTAAGAGTGCAGCAGTCAACTAAAGCAGAAAATCAAGTTAATAAATAATTATATAGTCCCTCCAGTGACAAAAACATGCCGTTTTGGACAAGATTTAATTAAGCCTTTCAAAAATAAATTTAGCTTGAAAACATGTAAGTTATGTGTGTAATTATACTGAAAAATACTTGAGGATCTTATAGGTGTGAAGGATTTTAAGAATATATTCTAGAAGAAATTAATGGTCAAAGATATACATCGAAGACTATATAAAGTCAAATGTGAAAAGTATTTGTACGGAAGGAGTATGTCTCATGTTCTTAATGCAGGAATAATGTCCCAGAATACCAACAACTAACAGCCTACTCATTCTTTGAGAAAGTGACTACTAGTAGCAGAGAAAAAAAAAAACACAATCTTTTCCGGGAGGGTCAGGGTGTTGAGTGGCTGGCCCCCTAACAGTGGCAAAGAGAAAGTGGAGGTGGATCATGTAAATTCTGTGTTCAAAATAAACGTGCCATGCTTCTACATACCTATTTACTTTGGAGTTAAAGTTTCTGAACCCTTCGCTTGCACACCACATTTCTTGCCACAGAATCTGTTTCGAGTCTCATTCATAAGCTCCAATAGAACCTTTCTTTTAACGCCTAGTGGCCAATCTCTTCGTGAGACTACCCTTTTTGATCCCTTTTTCTTTCAGTGCTGGTATAATCTTCCCATAGAACATGTCACTTGGACGGGGAACAGGTGCAACAGGGTTGTGAATGTTACTAGTGCTAACTGAAGATAGCTGTGCCTCTGCCTGTGCTTGTGCCAACAGTGAGCGCTTTTGCCATGATTTGTACACATTGTATATGCTGCTTACATTTTCCACCCACTGGATCAGTCCAGCTCGTCCACTAACTGGTGTAACGGAATAGAACCGTAATGCGATATTTCGACTTCGAGTGTTGGGAGACGAATACAACAGACTATTTATTGCCTCCAACAACTGCATTACCCGTGAATCAAGGCGCGCAAATCTTCCCGACCCTTGAGAAGGTAAGTGTACCTCTGACCATCTGATCCTTGCAAGATGAGCTTCTTAGGCCTAGTCTTTGTTGAAAGTATTGTCACCTCTTTGCAGAAGGAAGATACAGTTACAGTGTCATGGTTTCCAGAAAAGGATTCCGAGGAACCAGGTATCTTCTTTTCAAAACCAGGCATTGGAATGTCAGAGGTTGACAAAACAGCTAGCTGCGGAGCAATTTCACTTAACATTACACATGACTTTCTTTGATGCGTGGCTAAAGAAGCAGCAATTGAATCAAAAGGTTGCCAAATCTCGCCTAATGCTGCTGGAGATCCAGGGGGTGTCTTAAGGGTTGTGACTGCAGATTTCAGCTTAGCATTGTATTCTTTATGGAACCACATTTCGTGAGGTGTTTTTGGTTCACGAGATGTAGACGCCAGACGGCGTTCCAAGGCTACAACTATTGGAGTCATAACAGCAGAATATTTTGCAGCATTGATCTTGTTCTTTTCTGCTGAACTCAGTGTAGAATTTGCAGCAACCCTTGCAGCTTCGTCTTTAAGTATATTGATTCTCCTCAAAACATCTGCATTTAAATAGAAATTTGGAAAAATATTAGCATCTGCATCTGTCCTCATGAAGTGTAGTTTACAACTTCACATGGCATAAATATATAGTCATCTAGTCCTTGAGGGCCACAAGGACAGTACAGATATACCAAAGGCTAGATACAAATCTTTTCTACATGTAAATTGTTTTATGCAACAGCAGCTGGACAATATGCTTCCAACTGAACTTACAGATGAACTACTCCACTCCCTGTGACAAGAAATTTTCATTTGCATATATAAGCAAATCCTATAACAGTATTCTTGTTTTGTGCAGCAGTAATTGCATGATATGCTTGGTAGACGCCGTGACTTTTTTTATCTGGCGCGTTTGTAATTGTTAAGGTGCTAAGTGTGTGGTCCCTGTGTGTGTGGGCTGCAAGCTTGGTGTGTTGTACACAGCTCTCCTACATATTCGTGATTTTTTTCCCATTTGCATTGCTTTTACAGTATAGCTAGCTGAAACTGAAGTACCTCACAAGTCATAAATCATAAACATTCCAGGGGCACCATCTATCCTAACGCAACGCATATATGCAGCGAGTTTCATCCTTTAATGGCACTGGAAAGTCTGGAACCTAGATAACTTGTCATGTGCAGTAGCACACAACACTAAAGGAACATGTAATTCCACAAAGCATAGAATAAAGCATGCAAAATTTGTAAAAAACAAACCTTGGGGTGCTTTTCATGTTGCAGACACCTTTTAAAATCGACTATATTTACCAATTATATCACCTAACCAATAACATCCTTTTCAAGTCATAAATCAGAAAACATTAGTTGGTAGAGACTACAGACTGGATTGTGAAGGAAAGCAGAGCAGTGTCAAGCAGAACTGAACCTTAAACTAAGTCCTATGTAAGTTTTTAATCTGTAATGTGGGGGAGATAATTGTTCAGATGAATTCATGGTATCAATAGAAGTCTCCTTAGTCCTAGCTCCTGAATCTAGCCCAGCCATTACTCTCTAATCCAAACCAACTGCTAATTGCTATTAATTACCACCAGCTGCATGCGGCTGCAGGCCATGCATGTTCCCAGGCGGCTGCTGGCCATCCAAGTATTGTCGCCCCCACATGACATAATCAAAGCCGCCTCCTAGTTGACTTATCAATCATCAGTACAGCAAGAGGGGAAGAGAGGCTTACCTGAATGGAGATCTTGTAATGTGCTGAGCCATTGTTCCTCCCAAAGAACAGTAATCATACCTAGCTCCTCAATTGCAAGCTTAACATCTTTAACTAAATTGGGGTATAACTTAACCTATGGAAAACAGAAAGGTTCCAAATAACATTAATGGAATAATTTCTTATAGACTAAAGCAGGTAACCATAGTCTAATACGTAAGGTAAAATACCAGAAAGTCTGATATGCGCTGAAGCTCCTCAGAGGGTTCTCCTTCACAAGCACTGATATCAACCAATGTCGGATATACAATAGAACAAGGAGATAGCTTTCCTAGCTTCAGCAATATGCTCTCCAAAAGTTCCCTTACTATCTTCTCAGGGTGGGAACTCAAGCGTGCAAAAAGTTGAGGTATAATCTCCTGCATATTTCCAAAGCATATGTGGTAAATATTATCATACACCCAAAATTATAGAATATAGGACACTATCATGACATACCTGCCATGGCAGTAAAGGAACTGTTGAAAGCCCACTTTCAAGTGTTTCCTTCAGTTCCACCCCATAGTTCAACAATATGTGAAGGAGATACAGCATCGCACGATAGTGTAGCTTCTTGTTTTCCCTTTTAAAGCATCATGGTGATATGCAGATTGAAGTTCAGTTGATGAATGAGAAAGGTACTGAAAATAAGCATGTGCCGCATGCCCAAAGAGTGATACTCTCCTTTTCCTTAAAGACTGCCATATTTCAGTAAGCTTCCCAATCAAAGGTGCAGCATCCTTTCCAGAATCACATTTACAGAGAACCACTAGCTCTGATGCTAGAACTGCAGAGGGATCATCACCTTCACGGGCCTCAAATCCTGGTGCTCTAGCTGCAGTTTCTATCAAACTAACTGCCTGTTCAATAAGTAAAGTTATGAGGTATTCTGGTGCAGAATTGTAACACCCCAGGTGTCTCTGGGTATTCACAACCCACATGATTTGCATGCTTATCAGCACAGATACTTCTGATTATTTCTCCCACCTCAGATTTCTCATCATCTGTCAAGTGATATCTATCCGGGAGAGTTCAGACTGAAGAATAGAGGACAGTGAATTCTGCAAATTTGAATTGGTTCCAGACAGAGAATAACTGGCATGAGCAAAGCACCAGGATGCATAAGCAAGCCAAGCCTTACCCATGCTAGGGCAAAGTTGCCAGGCTACCTTCCGAGCAGTGCCTATGATTTCTTGAGCAATTGCATGATAATCCAAAGTTGAAACAGACACACTATCACCAGATAGAAGTTTCTCTTGAAACCCATCAGAATCGCTGAAATCTTTTATTACCTTTGGAATGATTGAATTCAAAGTAGGAGTTGAGTTCTCTTGCTCCATCCAGGTTGAGAGTTTCAAACAAGCCCTAGCAAATAGTGAATGTGAAGTGCCAATTCCAGATGAACAACTAACTGTAGACAGAATGCTGGCACGGACCAGTGACCACAGATCAGATAAAGCCTCTTCATTATTTTCCTTTTCATGTTTCAGCAAGGCGCCTTCATACTTAATGTTCAGTTCAAGTATTTCCTTGTCCATCTCATCAGATGACTTCAAAGGATGATCTATGAGGTACTGGTTTAAACGAGTAGCCAACATAAAGTTACTCTGCTTTCTAGAAAGACTTGCAAGCTTCTGACAAAGAAGAAGAGTGGATAAAGAAGATGGCTGTGTATTACGGTACACTTTGAAGACCTTTTTAGCCACATGCTGCAATCTTGATGCATTTTATCGACAGGATCATGCAGTGCTTTCAGTAAAGAATCCATTATTGATTGCGATTGATTAGCTCCATTTCCACAAGTCAACCCCGAGGCTTCTTCGAATGCAAATATGCAATGAAGCTGGCCAGCGCAAGCAGCAGCTTCAGGCAATCCATTGAGTGGGACAATAGAGAGTGCTTCATCCAACATCAATTTAGCCTTATCAAGCTCCTCTTTTACGCCCTCTAACTTGCTATTGGATTGCAGCATTCCACGCAAAAGCATAAGTTCACTTCTCTCAAG
This sequence comes from Hyparrhenia diplandra, assembly GCA_015847255.1. NCBI lineage: Eukaryota > Viridiplantae > Streptophyta > Magnoliopsida > Poales > Poaceae > Hyparrhenia > Hyparrhenia diplandra. The sequence continues at coordinate 75,206 of JADLZK010004485.1, read as the reverse complement.
TGCGACCTTGGGATCAAGGGTGAGCTCACTGCTACTTTTCGAGTCAGGTCAAGATAACCCCAAGCTGAATTAAAGTCTCCCTCATCAAAGCATGCCATTGCATGAATAGCATTAAGTTCATTGCCAGCACTTGTTAGAGCACCTGAATAAGGTTTGCCGGCATGTACAGCACGGAGAACTTGTAACTCAGCAAGCCAACTCTCTAAACATTTCCAATCTGAAAGGGATGTGTAGCACTCAATAACACGCTCTATGATGTACTGAATGCCATCAGATTTCATGGAGGTAAGGGCTTCCTCTGACTGTAGTAGATGTGAATAATGCGCAGCAGCCTTTTCATACTGCCCCTGGGATTGATATATCAGTCCTGATATCCAGGAGAAGTGATTGTCACGATCAGATACGCCCGAACTAATTGATTATCTTGCTCAAAGTAAGAGTAGAATGTTGATGCAGCCCACTTCTGAAGTCCAACTAAGGCATCTGTTTCATGACATCTGCAGAGTGCCAGGGAAGCATGCCGGAGGACCTTCAGAACATCTGCTTCTAACCTCTCTCTAAAGGCATGATGACTTTCAGTAGCTCCTCCCCCGTGACTGTTGCCTCTGAGGGATGATGCAGCCAGGTTTCTTAGATCTACTAGCCGCAGTGAACAGTAGTGAATGACTGCATCACTGCAATGCATAGCTAATCCTGCATTCAACATTGGATCACAAATTCGTGAAAACCACTCTTCACAAACTCGTTTGTTTGCATGGAAAAACACGGAACTTGCTTTTGGTGGGGTGATAGAACAAAGGAACCTTCATATGCATTGTAAGCATATTTTTCAATGCCTCAACAAAATCCAATAGAAGACGCATTGGCAATAAGCAAATGTCAGCTGGCCCTATATACCTTCCTTCACCTTCCTTAGCTTCCAGCGTCAATACATTTGTTACATCCAAAAGCATGCGTTCTAGAGCTGCAAATGTCTGAGTGGGACCACCTAGATGAGTTCGAAGTCGAAGGTTAATGCAGTGCCGGGCAGCTTCATGGATTCCCCACCAAACAGCAGCATGATTATTCACTGAGTATATTCTATCAATAGTATTTCTGTCAACACCAGGACCTTTGGGGAGTTCGCTCCCATCAGCATCTCCAAACATATCAGTTTGACCAGAAAGCATATCTTTCTTCCCACGGTAACTAAAGACCAGCCGTTGCACCCAAGATGAAAGAGGTAACTTCAATCTGAGAGAAAGGTAACTCAAAACAGAAACAAGCTGCTGCCAGTGGAGTTTCCTAGGCTGTTGCTTCACAGCAAGCACATGCCTCCAGTTCATGCCATGGTTGGACATGGTAGCAATATCTGAGGAATTAAGATAATTGTGTTTGTCTGCAAACAAGCCAAATGCATATGTTGTGATAGGCAAGGTGATTGAAAATAACCTTAAGAATGCATCCTTTACATTACTATCTGGATCACTAAGCTTGTCTAGCAGGACCTGAGTGACAACATAGAAATTCATGGGATTGATGAGCCTTCCCAGAAATAGTAACTCCAGGGTTATTGCAACATGGCACCTTACTTTAGGCTCCCTATCATATGCACAATCCAAGACAGCAAAAGGATACCATTCAAACGGTAGCATCCCCCCATGACATCATAAGAGAAACGGAGCTTATCCACATCCCTCTCCAATCCATGGATCAATTTTTCAAATGAAGCTATCCAATCTAGAGCCTCTAATTTCAGTGTCAAGGATGATGATGCATTAAGGCCCTGAACTATGTATTTGCCATATTTATGCACAAACTTCTTTTTACATTCACAAGAAATCTTCTTTTCTGCCACAACCGGCTGTGTTTTACAGCCTCCAGAGCCTCTTTCAAATGGTTCAGATGTTGGCATATTGCTTGAGAGTTCCATGTTGCTTAGTTTGTGTAGTGTAGAGAAAAAATCTGAAACTGCATCTCGAGGAAATTATGGAAAGGGGCACCAAATGGGTCAAGCTTCTCTGAGATGAATGATATCAAGGTAGTTGTTCTCTCATTTCTCTTTTTGTATCCAGTGCAATCGTCACCAGAAGAATCTTAAGATCAAATTTCATTAGGGAAAGCAACTGATCCTCTGAATACTGTGCCCAACAATGTACACCTGAGTTTGACTTGTTTTTCCTTTCACTATTAGATTCTAAGGACAGACTACGGATATCAGGGTAACCTTCCTCAAGCAGAGATTTTATCAGCTCCAACTCATTCATCAATGATGCAATTGCTTGATCAACTACATCTTCCAATCCATGTTGTAAGCAAAAAGGTAAGTAGCTGCTGAGTTTGCAACCACAGTGTGGTTTGGATGAAGACGAAACTTAGATAAAATTGAACTGAAGTCAAGCAAAGCTCCAACAGAAGCTGCGTGGAGCCCCAAATTTTGCAGTGATAGAACTTGCAGGTTAGTCTTAAGTGCTGCCACCAACTGTGCCGAGGAGGCAACTTCCAAGCTCTGGGTCAACACATCCACAAAACGGACATAAAAACTCAGCAAACCTTTCCTGCAGAATCTCTGCAAGCAAGACCAAGCATTTGGATGCTTCTTCCATCCTCTCAGACCATCCAAGGTTAGAGGCTATCACTGATGCACACCTTAAAAGCTGAGGAGCTAAACTTTCCAGAGGCCCAGCTACAAGTTCTCTTAGGTTATTTCGCTCAGCCACACCAGAAGCCATAATCTGCAGTACAGTAGAGAAGCAAGCAAACAGCGGACGAAGTCTCCCAGAATTATGGCTGGCTGCAAGGTTGGGATCATGCACAAGCACCTCCATATCAGCCAAGAACTTGGGCAGTAATCCAAGTGAGAACTGCAAATTCCCAAGCCAATGCCACTGAAACTGCGGAAAACTGTCAATGATCATGCTGCGATCGGCATCAGCTAGGTCTGGCACAAACGCCCACCCAAGAAGCAGGTCCATGATATCAACAAACTGTGGACGGAAGCAGTGGGGAACTTGGCGGCAACCAGAATAAGCAGACTGAGCAGACACCGGAGCACGGCGAGGGACGTCCGCTCATCCTCTAGCACGTCACGGCAGGCGGCAAGGAGAGGCGGCACGAACCTTCGACCGGGGCCACGTCCCCAGTGGCCAGGAGCTCCCGGAGCCCCTCGGCGACGAGAGCAGCTGAGGAAGGGTCACCCAGGAGCGGCAGCGCCCAGGCGACGAACCCGTCCGGCAGGCCCCCGGGCGCTTCGTGCAAGCACAGCACCGCGCAGAGCGCCGCGTACGCCGAAACCGCCGCGCGCCGCACGGCATAAGACCTGCACAGCAAACAATAAAGCACGAGCCGGGTGAATCGAGTGATTCGTCACGAATAGGGAAAGCGACGAGGAAGGGAGGAAGGGGAAGGTTCACTTACGCATCGTCGGCGAGGAGGACCGAGAGGGGCGGGGCGAGGAAGGGAGCGAGGGCGGGTAACAGGGGGCGGTTGGGCGGGTGGAGGAAGGAGAGGCGGAGGTTGAGAGGGCGGTGGTGGGGAAGCGTCGTCGGAGGGGTGGGGGGGATCGCCGGCGGCGGCGGAGAGGAGGGAGGAGAGGTGCTGCTGGAGCTGGTGGTGCGCGTAGGAGGGGCGAGGGTTTTGCATTGTCGCGACCGGCACGCCGCCAATCTCATCGGCCGCCGCGCTGGAGAAACAGAACAGCAGTCTCCGCCGTCTTCCTCGTGGAACGCCCGGCGAGCCGACGGTTCAGATCGAGATATATTCGGTTACTGTTGAGGGCCTGTTCCGATCCAAAAATATTTTTGAAGTTGTGAAAAATACAATGACATTGTAATACTTTTGTTTTTGTTTGGGTAGAACAAATTTTGCAGTTTTAAAAAATACCATGATATTGCTGATTTTTTTAGAGTTTTAAAAACTCCACTCTATAAACCATGGTTTTACATATCAATCATCAATCATTCTATGAAACTATAGTTTTTGATACTATGGTTTTATACTATAAACATCCAAATAAGGTTTTTTTTATTTGTAAAATAAAATAAGTTGATATGCAAGCTGATAATTGTTATTGTTATTATAAAAAACTAGGTCATTCCACTACACTGGTGAAAGGTTGTTTGGTTTGAGGAATCAGTTAGTCCATTGACCACGCCTATCATTTATTTTTGAGTAACATTCACCGCTGATCTTTAAACTTAGCCGATGATTTTTATGCCCGTCCCCCTACCCAACTTCCAAAGTGTTATTCATGGCTCCTTAAATTTGGCAAATGGTGTCATCTCTTGTTAAGAACTTTCAAAGTGATCACCGCCAATTGATAAACCGGTCTGTCTTGTCATTTCGATTCTTAAACTTGGTTGAGAGTTTCATACTCATCAATCGTTGTTGCAGTACATATTTTTTCCAATGTTTCGGGTCATGTTTTTCAATATTACATTATATATGTTTACGATGTTGCAAATATTTTAGATCCCGATGTTGCACGAAACGAGGTTTTCCATACATTGGTTTCGGTTTTTGGTTTTAAGAGTGCGTTGGAAATGACCATAGGGGCATCATTTTTTTTGACAATGAGGGCAAAAACTCCCCAAACCCACCCCACCCACAAACGAGGAAAGTCAATTCATGGCTCCCCAATTTTAAAAACAATCTATTCAACTCATGCCACGCCCCAACCCGACGGGCGCCAGTTAATAAAAGCGGTCCATCTTCTTTTTCCCCAAACTTGAGAGAGTCTATGGAGACATAAGTCCCAACCTGCCTACATAGCCCCAATGTTGCAGTGCATGTTTTACAATACCGCATTATACATTTTTAGGACAAACCTTTTACCCCGATGTTGATCGGCACATAGACAACCGCCCCGCCCACCGCAAGAGAAACCCATTTCAATTCACGGTATACCCGTTCTATTCCGAGGGGCGAGCAGGGTTCCGATCTAATCCGATCCGCGCGGGGGCAGGTGGGTATTGGGAAGCCGATCGAGCGGCGTCCGGACGCGCGCTACTAGCCCCGTATCCGTATATATATGTATATAAACAGATATTACACGAGACCATCGCAAGTATTGTTGTGCCGTAGCCGCCGCCACCAGCCCACCACCGTCTTTGTGGCCTTGTAGCACGCTGCTTCCACGCCGCCGTCTGGCCACGGTGCTGCCGCCGTCTTCCCCTGAAGTGAAAGATCTATAATAGTCAAAGACCTTTCTCTTTGAAGGATATGTCACCTCCGTCGTCTGTTGATGCTGCAACGGGACCCGAGACCGTTCAGGTTGCTGCTCCTGCTCCCATGGATATCGTTGATCCATGCCACGCTCACTCTAAGTACTTCTTGGATGTATGTAGGCCAGCTCCTTCTCCTAGTCTCCATATATATGTAACCAACATCATCTGTAGATCGAACTTTGTTGGTGATGTGGTCTGTCTCTCGATCAATGCTCGTTTAATTTGATAATTGCAGTGTATCAACAGCCACGAGATCAAGCTTGGGAAGTGCATGCACCATCTTGCCTCGCTACATCACTGCCGCCGGAGAGCTGATGATGCAATGGAACCCTCCAAGATTCAGGAGGGGGGCTACCGCCCCCCTACTGACTCATGCTATATCCCTTATCAGGCACTGAAGAATGTACGTTGTTTCGTCTTGCTTGCATTTTTCTAGTTATTGAGGTTGTTGAATGTGTATTCCCATGTCTATATAGTATTACTATTACTATACTCTAAATATTAGTTCCCCATGCATTTGCTATTAATTCCTCATACATTTACTAAAGAAAATGCTACTATATATTAATTTCCCAGGCTTATTGTGCTATGTATTTAGATAAAAACACTATGCCTAGATCAGCATGGGGAGTATCATTTTTTTTCTTTAGCTATACTATTAATTATTAATTCCCCATGTTCATCACTACTACGTAATGAACTTGCATGGTGTTTAGAAATCATTTTCCGTGGGCGGGCATTTCAAAACCGCCACGGAACCGGCAGCCCCCTCGCCAGGCAAAAACGCCACGGTTAATGGGGATTAACCGCGGGCGTGTTTTATTACAATGCCCGCCACGAAAAAGGCTCGGGTTATAAATACAAACCCCAACCTTCTTCTTCCCCACGGATTTTCACATTTTTTAGGGTTTTGAGCTTCAAAACCCCTAAAAAACCATTTCATTGGTGTGTGTGGGGTGTGGGAAGGTTTTGTCCTTGGTTTGATTGAAGTTTGGCACCGCTTAGGGGTATTTCTCCTCTTTCTCCCCTCTTTTCTCTCCCCCTCTCTCCCTCTTTCCTCCCTCTCCTCCCTTTCTCTCCCTCTCCCTCTCTCCCCTTGCATGGTCCTCCCCTCTCTTTGAGATCTAATTGAATGTGGTTTGTGCTCTCTCTTTCCCCCCTCTCTCTCCCCTCCCCCTCCCCTTATCTCTCTCCCCCCTCTCTCTCTCCCCTCTCTCTCTCCCCTTCTTTTGAGATCTAGTTTTGATCTCTCCCTCTCTCTCCCCTCTCCCCTCTCAAGCTAGCTCCTCTCCCCTCTCTCCTCCCTTCTCTCTCTCCCTCCCCCTCTCTCCCTCCCCCCCCCTCTCTCTCTCTCCTCTCTCTCCCTCTCCTCCCTCTCTCCCTCCCATTTTGAGTGTACGTGCTCTCTCTTTCCCTCTCTCTACGCCTCTCTCTCTCTCTCTCTCGTCCTTTTGCACTTTAGTTAACTCTCTCTAATCATCGATACTTCGATCTCTAATCATCGACGCTCTCTTTGCTTTGGTTTAATTAATTTGAGCAGGCCGTCATGGCTACCGAATAGAGATTGGATGTACAGGCCGAGGATGAGTTTGGATTTCGCTGATGATGTGCGAAAAGAAGTTTATGCCCGTCGCGCGAAGCATTGAATCGGTCCGGTTCGAAGTAATGGTGTGCCCGAGCTATCGCTGCAAGCATATGTTCTTACACAAGGATGACGACGCCGTGGAGCACTTGCCGCGGTATGGTTTCATCGTGGAGCCGAGGTACACCGTGGTGGAAGTATCATGGTGAAAAAGAACCGAGTGTCGCGGGTAGGCTCATCTGAGGACCCCCGCCGACCGCAACGACGGAAACAACGGTGTTGGACGCAGACGAGAACAAGTTGATAATCGTGGATTACATCACCGTAGATGAACCGCTTGAAGACATGCCGTAAGACAATGCGGGTGGAGATGATGGTGAACAACAAGAGTTGATGACATGTCGCCGAGGATGCCGATCTTTTCGAGGATATTGCTAACCTCAAAGATGAAGATGACGTGTTGTTTGGCAATCCAAGATGGCTCGAGAATTTTAGACAGATGAAGCAAAGCGCAATTGACCCTCTCTACAAAGACGACACGCAAATGTCCGGCATTGCACGGTGCTACGCTTTTAACCTAACGATGTTGATGCCGGTTGGCTCGCCCACGGTGGTCGACACGAGCTTCAATGACTGTTACGGGTCCTCGGTGACACCGCTTTTACCCGAGGGGGAATAAGGTGCCCGCCAATACCTATCTGGCGAAGAAGCCGATTCGGCCCCGTGGCGATGAAGCTTAGGAAGTTTCATGCGTGCCCAACCATTGCATTCTATACCGGTAATTATGCGACTTGTAGAACAACAGCCACAAGGCGGCGATAGTCGCTACAAGAGGAATGCCGGGTGTCGTGCCACCAATGAGGAGGGACCGTCGAGAGGGCCCAAGAAGCGTAAGACGGCAAGAAGAAGCATGCCACATCCCGAGGACGAGGAAGAAGAGGGTTACACCCGTAGGAAGATCCCCGCCTATCTGGTGGTACCTACCCGTGCTCGACGTCAAGGCAATTTTTGGGAACCCGTAGGGGATGCCAAGCCGATGTCATGGCATGCATCGAACGCAACGCATCGGCGGGCATGGCAAGTCGCGACACCCCCGGATGCCAAAACGCGGAAACGCATCAATGACATGTTCCCGAGTTTAGGACGAGCCCAGAACGTAAGGTTCGCATTGAGTAATCGACGGATGAATCCGTCGAGACCTTAGAGTTCGCACAAAGACCTGGCCGGCCACCCTCACCATATACAACCCGCTCCCTACGAGTGTCCGGCGCAAAATATCTTCTATCGGCCATGCTCATTTCCTGACCACCAAGCAGCCCTAAGAATGATATAGATGTTCTCATTGAGCCAAGAATGGAGGAATTGGTGGAACTGTGGAAAGGGGTCAAGATTATGGATGCGTCCCGAGAAGAAGAAGTTCACTCTAAAGGCCATGATAATGGCCACCATCGCGATTACCCCGCTTCTTTTCATTGTCGGGCAGATTAAGGGGAAGACAAATTTTGCACGCTTTGCATTGAGAATACCGCCCACTTACCTTAGCGGATCCCAAAAAGATTAAAAAGTACATGAAGCATCGTGAAATTCCTCCGCAAAGAACACAAAACCGAAACTTCGATGGATGAGTACTTTGACGGCGAGCCATAGGGTGAAACGGAGGAGCCGGAAAGGGTAAAGTACGGGCCAAAGGTGTTTGAAATGGTGAAGAACATAAACCACGAGTTCGAAAGAAGAAGAAAGCCGGTGGCCAAAGGCAAAGAAGAAGCGGAAGGAACAAAAACGGCAAAGTGGAAGAAGAAGAAGAAGAAGAAGCGTAGAAGGTAACCCAATCCCAAGACCGCCAAAGTCCCATTCAAGAAGCAAATGATTTTCTTCAAGCACCCGCCATACCGAAGATGCTCCATACACCCCATGCCATCGATAACATGCATCTACGTAAGAATGTCTTCGGTGAGCTTGGTCGGGATTTTCCTAGATATCAAGACTAAGACGGCGATCGGTGTCAAGTCACGCCGATCTTCACGACATGGGCATCGTGCCCGAACTTCACTCGATACCCTGAATAGCGAAAAAGTCGACCTTCCGTACCCGCGAAAGCTAAATCTGGGACGGGATGAAAAGAGGGATTTTTACAAATGGCTCAGGGGATGTCAAAGTGCCGATCGTTTCGCTCCAACATGAAGAGCATTGTATCGATGAAAGACCTCACACCGCCAAACTTCAAGGCCTATGACTACCATGTCATGCCGATGGTGTTCCTTCCAATTGTGATTAGGTGCATCGCCCGTAGTTCGTGAAGATGGTCGTTACACGCCCGTGCTACTTTTTAATCGCATCACAGTAGAAGGTCATCGCTGAAATGACCTCCCGCGACCGAAAGAGTTCATCGCGAGACTATATGCCAGCTCGAGATGTGCTTACCACCGCTTTCGATATTATGCCACACCTCATGATACACATGGTCGATCGATAGAAGAACTGGGGCCTCTCTACTCCTGCGAGATGTGGATTTAACGAGCGTTCATGTCCTTCTAATGAATCCGCCCCCAACCGCATACCCGTGGAGGGCTCTATGATCGAGGCATACACAACAAATAGAGGTCAACGTTAACTCACGCACTAGATACATCCGGATGGAATGCAATGCGGCCTACCCGACCACCCGCACGAGAAGGCGTAACCGCTGGGATGGGCCGCGCGGGGAGGAAAGTACGACCGATATAGACCAAGAAACAATTGAAGAAGCCTATGACAACGCTTCCAACCGCTAGTATAAATGGAAACGTGGGGTTGAGAAGCATCCGAGGAAATTAAGCAGCGACGGGACGGGCCTGGGCCAAGCACTCTGAGGGGTGGGTAATCGAGACAACACCGATGAATTTCATAACGTGGATCCGCGAATGTGGGATACCCCTAAACGCTGAGACCAAGAATCAATGTTTGCATACGCCCATCTAGCCAAATCATCACATGGCAAGGTTACTTACATCAACGGATACAGTTTCCACAAATTAAAAGAAAAGGACAACAAGAGCGCTCCACGAACAGCGGGCGTTTCAAGATGAGGGCATTGACATGGCCACCAAGAAACTCAAGACATACTATGGGCAAATCCAAGAGATTTGGGAACTTGATTATGGCGAGAGCTACGATACCCATTTTTCCTGTCAGCAGGGTCAAGCCAACGGGCGTTGATTTGGGGGCGGTTGGGTTAACCACCGCTCAGCCTCGAAGTACTTGAGATGATGAGTGGGTATCAAGAAAGTCGCGTGGGCCCGTAGCCTACTACCCGTTGCCGCCCAAATCGCAGGGCAAAAGCAACTACATGCGTCGCGTGGGAGGGAAGCAAAGGATCATGGGAGCCGATGGAGTGCGAGTCCTCAAGAGTACAACAACTACGCCAGAGTTTACGCCTTTACCGATCATCCAAACAAGATCAAGGAAGTCGACACACGCGGTGGGGAATGTCATCAAGGCTAAGACAAAGCCCGTGCCGCACGGACGTCGAAGAAGACAAAGGCAGCCCCGCAAAAAAATAAGTCGATCCTTTTGTAATAGAACCAAATATGTAATGGAACCAAATATGTATGTCACGACATTTATGTAATGGAACCAAATATGTATGTCACGACATTTATGTAATGGAACCAAATATGTAATGGATCGCCAGTATTTGCTCGAAACCGACTCCACTGACTCGACCGATCTCAAAATGCCTCAAACTTTTCAATTAAAGATTGTATTTTTAAATCATGCAAGAACTATTCAAAATTAAAGTTTCACATTTTTCATGGGTACACATACTCATAGGAAAAGCCACACAATTCAGAATTTTTTAATCAACTTTTGAATTGTTATGAATTTTTCAAATTCAACTTTTGAATCTATTTTGCGCGGGCGGTTATTTTACAATGCCCGCCATGCAAAATCATTTTGCGCGGGCGGCATTGTAAAAATAACCGCCACGCAAAATGGTGGCCTATATAAGGGTGGGCAGCTGCCCCGAATCGGGCTAAGTCCTTCGCCTTGGCCATCAATCACCCCGGCGCGGGTCTGCTTAAAATTCGCGGGCTGCCGCGGTGCCGGCAGCCCCTCCCCCCTGAACACGCCGTCGGCGCCTCCCTCCTACTACAGCCCTCTCTCCTCCTGCCGCCGTCTGGCGCTGCCAGATCCGCCCAGCGGGTGCCGCGGAACCTCTAGCCGCCGCCCGTCGAGATCCGCGGCGGTTGCCCAGATTCGCGCCCAGCGGCCCGGTGCTCCGATCCTTCGCCCATGGTAGGGAAACGATCCGGCCACATGGTAGGGTCCCTCTCTTCCGCTGCCCGTGTCAGCGGCGCCCTTCCTTCCTCTCTCTTCCGCTGGGGCTAGGAAACCCTAGCTCGTCGCCGGTGTCCCCCTCCGCCGCCCGGTGCTCCCTCTCCACCACCGCCCCCATCTTTTTGCCGCCCGGCATCTCCTGCGCCTCCCGGTTCCTGAGACCTTGTTCGTCCACGCCGAGCCCTCCCGTTCCTCCGCAAAGTCCCCCATCTTCTTCTTGCCTGTGCCTCCGTGCACCACCGTGAGGATTTTTGTCCCGCCTACCGGTGCATCGTGATGGTGCCCTCCCGATGCCTGTCATGGTGCCCGTGATGATTTTGAGATGAGTTTATTAAAGCATATGCCATTATTTTCGCCATGATGCCATCAATTTTTTATCTATATGCCATTTTTGTGTGGTGACATCGCGGATGTCGCCGGTGATATGCCGAATGCCACGATGTCGCCCTAAGGCCAAATTGAGATGATATTGATCAACTTGAAATTGAAACGGAATTTTGGCAAATTGTCCAAATTGAGATGATATTATTGCCCCTAAGGCCAAATTGAGATGATATTATTGCCCCTATGGCCAAATTGAGATGATATTGTCCTTCGGGTGATCATGGATGGAAACCGAGGACTTTAGCCGATTCGTGATAGGTGCCCACCTTTATATAGGCTACCATTTTCCGTGGCGCTTATTTTCACTACTACTTAGTTGAACTTTGATCCGTGGCGTTTTTTTTGGGTTTTCCATGGCATGCACTACTACCTTACTATCTACTTGAGGCATTTGCAATGACGTATGATGAACTATTTGTATACTTAGTGCCGAGGCAAAGGGCATATGCGCGATGTGAATATTTTTATGCCGAGGCAAATGGCGATGATGAAATGTCCCCCATATTTGTGAGCTGTAACGAGGATGGCTTGTATTTCATATACAAGCAAACCGCTTAGACGCTTATGTGATAAGGATAGTTGGGTACTTCTCGAGCCAAATTTGTATTTTTACACATTTTTGTATTCTTACACAATTTTTGTTGTGTTTTTGTATTTTTACACATTTTTTTGTATTTGTAGTTACTTTTTTTTTTTTTTACACATTTTTTGTATTCTTACACAATTTTTGTAAATTTTTGGTTTTTTTTGTAACTACTCTATGTAAAATGGAAAACTATATATGTAATCATGAGAGGAATACAATAAATATATTTTGAGATGACTCTGATGGCTCTACTACATACTACCACAGATTTTTACTCTTTCACTATAAATTACTATAATAAAATGTTCCTGTGTTCCCATAGAATCCAATGGCATCCTAACCAACCGATAAAGATCGTGGGCAATGGGTGGCCGTGAAAGGAGGATGTGGCCTCCACGCCCCATTCTTCCTCCGACAAAGGGATACGCGGAGCCAAGAGTTGACACCACCGAGGCTACGTTAAGAAACGCCCTAGGGAGGACGAAATTGATCCCCTGACCGCAAACGAGGAGCCCAACACACTACTGGTTCTCGAGTGGACAGCCCTCGAACCAAAACGTAGTATACGACAAACACAACGCCGTGGCCCTCGCGGGGCAATACCCACTAATTTTAGTTGTTGTTGTCGGATAGCTAATATTGGTGCCTCTCGGGCTCTAGAGTTTGGTGAAGAGAGAGCTCACCAGAGGGGTGAAATTGTCCCACCCCTAACACTTCAAATGTCACCACCACCTCCAAGAAGTCGCTTGAAAAGAGGCCAAAGACGAGAGGCACCGTAAAGTCGAGGTGGTGCGAATATATTGAGTGGATAGGGGTAATGGAGATCCCGCGGAGCCGGAATCTATCGCGGCCACCTATAGCAACCCGTGTCTCCAAGCAGCTGCCAAGGAAACCGTGCCCATCACTTACCTAGATCGAGGAATGTCCCGATGGTTTGAATAAGAAGGTGTGGAAAGGCGTGAAAGTCCCATTTCCATTATCCAGGGGCGAGGCAGGCTTTGATAAAAGAAATGCAAGAAGTATGTGTGGTCCGTTGTGTAGCAAAGCGCCGCACCTGCGAACAATGCATACACAAACTATGTGCGTATGGGCAAGTCACCACTTCAAGCCTACAACTTCTTAAAGCAACGGTGCAGGATGAGTTCGTCAACCTTACGACTAACGAAGAGTATGAGGCCAAGTCGAAAATGGGTAAAGAACTCGCAAAGAAGAACGAACTTCGGGCACAACCTCGGCATGGTAGGATATGCCTGGGTCATAAGGGTGGATGGCGGCGAAAGAAAGGGAGGACGCCGAGAAAGGGATAGAGAATCCGTTGCTAGACCTTCACGAGGGACACGCGACTTCTTCTATGCCCATCAGCCCCAAGAAGCGATAAGACTGGCGGCACGTCCAAGTACAATGACCCAAAGGTCGACGAGGTGGAGAAGAAGGTGATGCTTGTCAAAGAGGCCAAGGCGCCACGGAGTTCCAACCTAGGAGGGAGCACGACGAAATGCCGAGGCAATCGGAAGACCCGAAAGCAATCGTGGGTTTCAGTTCGGGCCGTATCAAGGTATAGCCGAAGACCGTGGATTCTTGGGCATCCGACGCCGCCAACTACCACACGAGGCAGAGGTACAAGGAAAACCTTAAGATGCAAGGGCTATGAGGAAGCCATAAAGGACATAGTCGAGAAGAAAAATAGAAGAGGTATTAACAAGAGGTATTTCCAACATCCAAGGTGTGTGAGTAATGAAAGTCTTTGGAGCTAGAAGAACCCAATCGACGATCTCGGCCGAACCCGCGGGTGGCAAACTCTATATACCCGCTGGCAGGAAGGGAAAGAAGAAGGAGGTGGGGGATACCGCCGCGGTAACCGCACCACGGAGATATGTTGTACAATAACGAGCCCTGTCCCACCCGACTATGCCTTCGCTTTATCCGCAAAATCCATAGAACTAGGCCTTGGTGATGAGGAGATCGATATCCCACCCGTGAACAAGGAGAAACAAAGATCAAGGACCTTCGGGTGGAGAGGAGTACCTATGGAACAAGGAAGACATTGCCCCCGAAGAAACCGACGACACCACCTCCGACCAGTGGCGCCCGGCAGTGCCCTCCTCCTCCTCCCGGTGGTGGTGGCGATGACGATGATGATAACAACGGCGATGGTGGCCGAGGGTGGCGGAAGTCCTCGTCCGAACCCACCTCCGGAAGAACCTGAACCCGAAGGAGGAGACGGGCAGCAAGACACCCCTGTTACTTGAGCGACGGCGGGAGGACACCTTCTCCTAAGCGTGACAAGGGCTCGCCGCCCTCCCACGCCGCTCAAGCGCCCAATGGTCGAGGAGGTTTCAAAAAAATGACAACCCATAGAAACAAAAAATACATGGCTAACTTGTACTATGCATTAATTGGTGGCTAATGTAGTTCAATTCCACATGCATAGGATTGTCAACACCGCCTCGGAGAGCGGTCGGAAGGACGGTGAGGTCGAATGTTCCCCCCAAGCGCCGAAGAAGAAGAAGCTATCAAAGAAGATGAGGAAGTTCTTGCCCGACCAACAAATACTTAGATGATGCGACCGAAGGAGCTAGCGGAGAAGGAAAAGGACCTCAGCTATTGGGGACCGTGAGAAGACCTAAGAATACTAGGGGCCGATAATCTCAACCAAACTTAATGGAAGACCGGCGGACACTCATTCGTAGGAATTATATACCCCATGCGTGGGGATAATCTCAACCCGGTTTAAACTTTGAGCTTGGTTAGTTCATGGTGCCCGGGCGTTTAATCGGCCGGCTAATCGGGAGGGGTGGGACACCTCGCGGGTTCCAGCTATCAGCATGCTGATCGGGGAGGTACGGAGTTCTTTCAAGGTTCCTATTTAGGAATTACATTTCCCCATCAATAGGCTTGGACAAATGGGCGGTTGCTACGGCCATCGTCATCTTTGCGTGAGTTTGTTTATGCATTACGCCAGACACCACTAATCTAGCTCTCCCGATCCTATAATGACGTGACCACGTGCTTGCGGATGCAAGCATTGATAGCGCGAACGAAGAATGAGCCAATTGTGTTTCTATGTCCGGCGTATATAGACGTGGCGGAAATTTCTCGGATCTTGGATGGAGAGCCGGAGGAACCAAGAGCTCAAGAAGCCGGGCAAGGCCGAACAATATAAACACTATGAAAGATTGGCCAATGCAAAAGTTAGAGAGATGACAGACTACATCTAGCCAAGTGCATGAAGAAGATCAAAACGGAGGCCTGGTTGTCTCATTGGCGCCCAACATATCAAGTAAGTCAAAAGCAATACTTTTTATTTTTGAACACTTGGAATCTATTTCTAATCAAATAAAATGGTGTAGCATGGCCTGTATACAAACAACAAAGACACATTGGCCATTGGATTACTTGGCTAATCTTCCCTCGTGATGGATGCGCGGCCCTTAGGCCGACTCGCCTGTATGATCATGCCAAAAGGCCTCTATAAACATTTTGAAGAGGCCCCTTTGCAAATTGAAGTCACGCGACACTTGTATACTATTTCATACCACAAACTTTCCGAAGTCATGACACCGCGGATTTCGTACATGGCTTACAAGGATTACTTGAAAGACCCCGAAGTCATTCGATCGGAGGCGTAGCATACGCAAAAGAAAAACATAAGGACCAAATGAAGATCGGTAGCGATTACGGAGGTATATGCAAAGATATTACTTGTTTGCTCGTCCATATTGAATGGTCTCATAATATTCTAACCATTTTCGGGTACATATATCGCGCATGCAAGGCGGTAAGCGGCCTTTTGGCGAAAAATCTGCGTGTGGTTTCTATACCATGCGGCTCATAGCCCGGTGGCGTGTGCCGTACTACGTGGGCGCGGTGACGAAGAAAACCACGCCACAATTTTGGACGAAAGGCTTGGGCGACATTACGTTCAAGAAACTGGTTGGCGCCATCCGTAGGGGCGTCATTGAGGACGCGAAACCTACCTACCGCCATTTCTTCGACCTAACAGGGACCTTGCTAGAAAACGAGGACTTATGGGAACTACGGACCGGAGAAATAAGCTAGACATGAAGGACTATACATGGGATGACCCGAAGTTGTAACCTAGCTAAACGTGATTGAGCAATCGATCGTTCGATCGAAGTTTTGTAAATTCGATGTGTGGTGGTCACTTTTAAACTCTAAGTGCTTTAATTGAATGTCCATGTTAGTTGAATGTTAAATTGTGATGCATGTTTAAGATTTATGTGAATATTCTCTTATTTTATTATTTAATATGTGGTTTAAATCATAATTTATAATTTTATAATATTTTTGAATTATTTTTTATTAATCCTGAATTAATTAACCGTGGACGGCTTTTAACAAAAACCGCCATGGTTAATACATTAACCATGGCGGCACGTAACGATGCCCTCGCCATGGTTAATCTATTAACCGTGGCGGTTTTTTGTTAAACGCCCGCCACGTTAATCGATTTTCCATGGCGGGCAAAAAACCGCCACGGGTTAATCGCTCGACAAACCGTGACCCTAGCTCCGCGGCGGATCCTATGCCCGCCACGGAAAATCTAAAATGCCCGCTCTGGAAGTTCAATTCGTAGTAGTGCATGTTGCGATAACCCTTGATCTGTTTATTATTAGTTCATACAAACATTTTCATTCATTGGTTTGCTATACTTAGTTCGCATGAGTTTGTCGAGTTCACATTTAGTTGTCCACTAGTCTAGTGCGTGTTTTGTTTAAAAAGTCTATACGTTTTGACCAACTATTAGCTAAAAAAAAACGCTTTTTTTTAGATAATGAGCTAAAAACGCTTTTAAGGGCGGGATGTGTATTTTGCAGCAATTGACGATTAGAGAAAAATGCAATGGCTAAAATCTACCTTCCAAGACACTATGCTTTATATATACTGCGGTCTCAAATGTTTTTTGGTTGATATATACTGCAGTGTCTCAACAATGATGGTGAGGTCAAACTCGGCAAGTGCGAGCTCTATCTTCACTCGTTGTTTGTGTGCCACACGAGAGCTCGTGAGCTTTTCAGTTGATTCACTGGCTCTTGTTGGACTCATGGTCTCGTTATCACTATTGATAAGAGCTGATAAAACTATGAACCAAGTGCTGGCTGTTGACATCATCCATGGATCCATGTAGTAGTGGACAACTGGACACATGGCATCTCGATTTTGTATATGTAGGTCCCACCAGTGTTAGAGTGAGCCAATAAGATGACATGCCGGCTTATGTGCCATTTGTGTGTGTGTGTGTTGATAGTTTCACAAAACTAGTGTGCACAATGCCTGGTTTCACATGTCAGGATTGATTAGACTACGCAGCAAATGTTCTGGGGTTCTATAGACTCTTGTCTATTTTGCACATTTATTTAATCTTAGTATATATATATTTTTTTTTTTAAAACATATATTACCTCCTAAAAGGCAGCAATAAGTCATGGTATCCATCCAGATTTAACTAAAAATGCCACTCCAAAATCCTAAACATTGCCCAAATGGTCTAAGTTGTTTGGTGTATGGACTCCACATGACACTAAATATCTTTTTTTTATGTATGTATGATGTAGTCCATATGGATCTCTTTCGTATATTTAACAGCAAAAGAATACGATAGTAGTTCAAAAAAGGCGCATAAATGGAACTCTGGTCTAGGAGATGTAACATTTTGAGTGATATTTTCAAGCAAATAATGTACACTTTTAACCTTGGCAATAGCTTGCTGGCCACGTCGCCTTGTATGCAGTTTGACCAGCCAAATGAGCTCGAGCCAGCAAATTGGCAACTCAGATCATGCCGCAGTTTAATGGAATAGCTTGGCCGGCAAAAAAACTTTTAGGACTACCCTAATTTTGGCCACGAACCAAATTACAACCAAATGTTTAAGGCATGGCCAAATTTTTGGTTTGGTCAACAGTTCAGTTGCAAGTCTGAAATTTGTCCCTGATCATGACAATACCCAGCGGTTCCCAGTAAGAACTCTGCAACAACAGTTGGGTCAGGACAAAACTTCAGTCAGTGTCGTACAATGCCATGATACAAATTAGCGCCAAATAAGCCATCGATTCTATAGATGTCAGTGAATACATTTGCATTTTGCAGACACCAATTACACCCAACACAACAGGAAATGACCAATGCCAAAGAGCGCCTTTTTTTTTCAGTGCTGCTTTGAATGCACATCCTGCCTTGCTTAGCTTCAGCCTGATCCAATATCTTCACTAAATGCTTCAAGCTTCTTGTGAGGAAGAAAACATCCAGACAGAGCAGCTGTTCTCATCACCTAAAAGAGCGAAGGTAATTAAATGTGTCACAGCTCCCATTCAAGCATCAGACCTATGATTTGCAAGGCAATTTTGAGAGTCAATATAACATGCACCTGCCAAGTTTAACTCGTCTTCAAACTCATCTTGCATGCCAAATCTTCTGTGCCCGGACGATGTTACAGCAAATGGAAGATATGGATGGAACGAGAACCCGTTTACAGTATCTGAGATCAAGTAGATATAAGATTAAAATGGATATAATGGAGAAATAGACAGACTAAGATGTCTTTGGTAGGGACACTGGCCTGGGGGTGCTCGCCCAGGCAAGTCAATCCAGCCGCGGTGGTGCTGGAAATCAATGGCCTGGGGAGCCACCAGGGCCAGGTGCCTTTTGCCAGGTTCACAACCAAACACGCCGTTAAACCTCCTCTGGAAATACAAGTTCAGAAGAGACATACCAGCTGCTGCTTGGAAGCCAGTTACCCATTGACCACCTTGAAGATCATATACATGGACCATGCCATCCCTATGGAGACACAGAAATTCCTCTTTCAGTTTTTCTGGTTCAGAACATAATTAACTCAAACGAGAAAAAATGGCCCCTCACCTGCCCACCAGTGGCTAGATGTCTACCGCAGGGCTCAATATCAAAATATATTCTTTGATTAGTAGCATCAGCTGATCTGTACAACCTTATTATGGAAACCACATACACAAAAAAAAAGAACATAAGAAAAGCTTGCACAGATAAACTAGAAGGACATAATCCCACTTTAAAAATCCAGTATATTGCTTTGACATAGAAGTTCAGTTCTACTTAGGGTTCTACTTATTAACTGATGTAAAATATACTGGATTGTATAGACAATGAAAGATTGCTAGAGTAATATATGATCAATATAAGGACAGGCTTGCTTCAATTATGCTGGCAAGTGGATATATATCTAATTAGCCTGCACTGGAAAGCAAGCTTACTACATCTAACCAATCGAATAGCACATCCATACAACCACTTAAGCATGCCATATGGAAGTAGATAGGTCAGCATTGAAACGATAAACCATATCTGCCACAAGACACCATAAACCCATAGCTGAAAAATAGCTATAAGATCTACCCAAATGAAACATTTAAGAGAAGATAAGATGACCAACGAACATATTTTATCATTTACCAAAAGAAACAAACAAAAACACTGATAAGTTCATATGAGGTAAGTCCTTGTATGTAACCATAAACATCATTTAAAAAATCCAAGAAATAAATTGTTCTGTAAAGGCAAAAAGTAGATGATTAAGCTCTTACTTGTAAACAATGTCCACAGTATTGCGAATATCCCAACATAATATGTATGGATCCTGATAAAAGATCAATAGATATTTGATATCATAGACCAAGAGGATTGAGTAAATCTATGCAAATCATATGAACCCTGAACTGCACAAGAGCATGCTAACTAATCAAACGTTGAGAAAATAGGTACCTTTGCCCTCCAGTATACAGATAGTTCCCATCTTTCAAAAAAAGCACCTGAAACTTTCATCAATGTAAACTGCTATTCATACTGTAAGATTCAAATGTACACGATTGCTTTCCCAACCTGTGTGACACCACCAATCTGGCCATGTAAGACATACAAAGGCTCCATATTACTCTCTGCATACACAGCAGTTGTTTGGCTGTATGAACCAACAGCAAGCATCCCATTGTGTGGAGAGAAGGAAATTGAAGATATTATACCTGTCATGAAAACAAGTGCTCAGAAGCCAAGCACTTATAGCAAAGTTTGTGTAACTTCACAAGTCATACGAAAGGAAGTTCAACAACCACTAGCCAAAAGTGAGCTGAAGCAATCAAATCTTTATGAGTAAAGCTTAGTGCAAAGTTGTTGATAGTGCAGCCTCATTGGTCATAGTGCTCTAAACAATAATTATGTAGACAACAAGTTCTAGCACAAACATATTTTGGTGGTTCCATTCAATGTTATTGTTTGAAGAGAAAGAATGTGGAGTACATATCAAGAATCTATGATCTACATACTCCAACAGAGTTTTAAGGATGCTTCAAAGCATGTTAAGGGCACCAAACTTGCAACTGGAATTGTCACATACCAGTTGGCCCTTCACCTCCCCTTAAGTAAAGAATATTGATCAAAATCTCTACCAGGACGATGAACATCAAACACTCTTATAGCTTTGTTGTATCCAGCAAATAGCCTGTAGAACAACATACCCCCAATGAATAAATATTCAAGAAGATATTTTTGCAGTCTTCAGTTTAATTGCCTGAAGTTAGGCCACTAATCCAAATGTTATCTTAGTTTAAGAAAGTATGATATTTGACAATATGCATTACACAAAAGAAAATGAGTAAGAAACCATTAATTTATTATACTGAGAATAAGACCTAACAGAATCCCATGACTACAAACAGTATGTTTCAGAAAAATTCTTGCATAACACAATCAATTTAGAGTCTGAGTGCGCCACACATACTTAGATCCTGTAGAATTGAAAGAAATTGAAAGTGCAGCAGCTATTTCATCCATGGCATCATATGCTCTGTATGTGCACCGGAGCTGCAATTCCCAAAACAAATAATCAGAACCATAATTACTCGTTAGCCATACTGAACACAAAAAACAAGAACAACCAGTCTTACCTCCCCACTGGTGGCATCCCAAAGGTGTATGGGATGATCACGACTGGTGCTTGCAAATACACAGGTAGCTGGGTCTGCAAAACAATAAAAATGCATCAAATTCACTAATTGATCATAAAGAAAGAAGGAACATGACGATATCAAAGAAAGCAATTCATCACCCACCAGACAAGGACATACACGGGTACCAGCAGAAATCGTACACAGGTTCACCCTCGTTCACCTGAAGGAATGCGCCATAAGAATCTGCAGACAAATTAATTGAAACTAAAACAACGGATTGGAAGTAGAGAACAATTGAACCACCAGAGACAACCAAAGAATATGCTAAGCGTTCAATGCAAGCATTTACAAGGATACATGATACACTGCCACAGTCGCAACAGCAAAATACTCAGAACCAGAGACGCACCTTCACCTCCGACGGCGGTCTCGGCAACGGGCTCCGCTGCACTGTACGCTTCCTCCGGCCTGTCCAACGGAAGAAGGAGAAGCCCCAGTTTTAGCCGAACGAGAGAGCGTATCAGAAAAAATGTAAGTGCGCGGCTTATATAACTTACAAGTAGAACAAGCGGAGAGAGTTATCGTCGGAGCTGGTGAGGAAGGAGGACCCGTCGGGCGACCACTTTACGCCCTTGAGAAAGTTATCGCTGCCGCTGCTGCTCCCAGAGGAAGTGGCGGAGCGGAACTGGCGGGCGAAGTGGTAGAGCCGGCGAGGGGGGCGGTCGAAGTGGAGCTGGGGCCACGAGTACTCAGCCGCCGCCGCCTCCATTGCCGTAGCATCGCTCACGACGTCGCCCTGTGGCGTCTCCTCCGCCTCCATAGCATCACTCTCCGTGCCGCCCGGTGGCGCCGCCACCGCTTCCTCCTGCGCCGCTGCCATCGCGCTCAGCTCTTCTCCGGCGAAGCAAAGCAACCGGCGGCCTGGGGCTGGGGTTTCGATTCGACGGGTTTCTGGCTTGTTCCTGTTTGGGCCAGGACCCAGTGGAATCATAGTCAGACAGGCCTGGCCCAAACGAAGACACAGGCCGATCCCGCAACCAGTGGGCTCGTGAGACTTGACGTATAGGGCCGGGCCCGACCCAACCCCACGTGCACGGCACGGCACGCGACCGGCGACTCACCTCTCCGGCCAGGCAGTTGGAGTCGCGAGCCCACTGGTGGTTGCAGTGTTAGATCCGTCCGCCTGAGCCAGAGCGAGGAGTGAATCCCACGGCACGCGCCATGTCCGACGAGTCGCCGCCGCCAGCGCCGCCAGCGCAGGCGGCTGAGAAGAGCCAGCCCGCCGAGCAGGCGGCGGGCGGCTGGGGCGGATGGGGCCTCTCCATCTTCTCAGAGATCTCCCGCAGCGTGAGTACTGAGTACCACTCCGACCTGCCGGCATCATACGCCATGCGCAGATTTTTTTTCAGTGGGAAGTTCAGATTAGGGTTTCAATGAATTGACGTGGTGTGGTTTGTCACAGGCTGTGGAGGTTGCTAAGAGTGCCATCGCCGACATTCAACAACCGCCGGAGCAGGAGACGGACCTGGTAGTGGCGAGAAGGATCAGGAGAAGGAACCGGAGGGGAGGTGGAGGGGGAGGAGGAGGAGCGACGCAAGGCGGCTCTGGAAAAGCTGGAGAAGGCCAGTGAGGACTCAATCCTGGGCCAGGCAAGTACCTGCCTTGCTTTGCTACTCTCAATGTTGCTGCTGTCTTCCTGGGCTTGCCAATGCCGGTGATAATGGTTGGTGAATTGATGTTTGCAATGTGTGTATGTGGATTTCTGCAGGGGCTGAAGGCCTTTGATAGCTCGGTGGAGACCATCACGACTGGTACTTGGCAAGCTCTTGGGACCGCATGGAAGAGTGGTTCCCTGTTTGTTCAAAAGTACATCCCTCATTTTATATCTACTTCAGTTTCTGCTGTTACAGCCCTTGTGGATTGAACAGAAGTCCAGTGATGACAGATACATTCCATGTTACATGTCCTTGCATTACATGATGAAACAGCCTAGACGACAGCCTAGGCTTGGGTTGCTTGCTACTCCCACTAGTAAATCCACCAAGTCTATTCTACTTATGAAATTGTGGATCTAATTGGTTGCATCTTACATAGTTACATGTATGAACATAAGATCCAAAACTGTATATTATACAATGAAATGCCCACTAGCGCTAGTATCCCATTTATTTGTAGTTACTGGTTGACAAATGAATACATGGCTATTCAGTTGCTTGTGCACATCTATAACATGGCACCTCATAGCTGTTTTTTTATTATGTATAAGATAATGATGAGATTCTGAAAACAGACTTTACATCATAAATTTGTTGCTGTCTGTTACATAGTAACTTTGTATGCCTTTTCTCAACTTCAAGCATCAACTATCAGCAGGATAACCTTTCTAATGTCTTATTAATGCTCTTTTTTTTTGTGAGATAATGCTCAATAGTTAGTATTGTGCTCATTGACAGTAACTGTGCAAGTGCCTCAAGTAACACAGCTTGGTGTATTTATCTCTGACTATAACATGGCTACTTTCTAGATTGGAAACTTCAGCTTCAAGCTTGGCTGAAACCATTCAGCAAGGAGAACTGCCTGCCAAAGCATCTGCGATAGCACCAACCATTTTAGAGGTAACTAGGACTCAGTAATTGCATTGCCTCTACATATATGTAAACCAAAGTTGTTTTAATATTAAAGTTCAATAACCACAGACAGGGAAGTCATTTACAGCAAAAGGAATGGAAGTGCTTGAACGTGTTGGAAAAGAAACAATGGAGTTTATTGTCGAAGAAACTGGTATGGAAGTTGATAAAGGTAATAACGGTGAAGGTGACCAGCAGACAGAAGAGGAACAGTTTGAAGAAGTCTCATTTGACAGATGCTTCTATATTTATGGAGGACCTGATCAATTGGAGGTGATGCTTTGTTTTCAAAAGGATATTATGTGTTTGTTCTTTAAATGCCCCTTTTTTCTCTTAGTTGGATGTGGTCCCCTTTTTTCTTTGTAATAGGAGCTGGAAGCATTATCAAGCCACTATGCATTGTTGTTTAATAGGAAAAAGGGAAAACTTAATACTGAGCAGAAAACATTTTACGATGGAAAGCTTAAAGAAATACAACAGATTTTTAGTCTTAGCACCAATGTTGACGAAGATGGACCAGAATCTGACAAAGGGAAGAAGATTGAATCAGCTAACACTGACGCTGATGCTGAGATGAAGAAGTTATGTGAATCCAGTGTTAGCAAGGCTGCTAAGATGGCTGCAGGGTATGCGTATCCTTCACTCCCACATGAATTCAAAACTAGTATGTTGGTACTTATATTTAGTTTTGTCAAATATTGATGAAATTAATGAAATTGTGTAAATTCATAGAGAGGCATTTTAGCATGTGGTTGACTAGATACTAAGAATATCAAATTATACATATCCAAAATATACATGATTTAACTTTTTTGCGATATATTGTCCACTTAAGTCGGTTCCAAAAATATCTTCTCATTTGGACTTCATTTTTGTCATTCATTTCTTGAAAGCATATTCTTGAGAGTTGAATCGATATATCTGTCACCTTTGCAGGTTCACCACTGCCTTGGGTGGGCTTTCTCCGAATGAGATTATCAAAAGGACCACTAATAGACTTGAGACCATTCACTCAGAGGGTGTTCATGTATGTACATGCTATATGGTCAATGTTTCATTCTTTTCAAACTGCTTATAAAAATATTGAATATTTCTTTTAGGGAAAAAAAGTCTAGTTTTTTTAATAAATTTATTTGAAGATATAAATGTTGCACGTATTTTGAAATTATCAGAGATGTGCTGCATGCTTGCAGTTTCATTCTTTGCTCATAAATGGATATTTCTTTGAGGAAAAACTCAGTAATATCTTGCTGCCTTGCATAAACTGGTGCAAAAGTCAGTAATATCTTCTGCCAATAAAAAAGAGTGAAGACAATGAAAATGATGTTAAGATTGATTGGCCTGAAGATCCTATTTCAAAAGCAAAAATAATCAGATGGAAGGCACAATCCATCTCTGTGGATATGGAAAAGGTGTCTACTAGTTTTGCTACAGGTAATGGACCTCTCTTGATGAATTGATTACTCTGTATAGGACATGGATTTCAATTTTCACAAATGCCAACTCATTTGTCTGTAGGTATCTCGGATGTCGCTGAAGCTTATGCGGCAGCTATGCAAAGTGCTGTCTCTGACAAGCAGGATGACCTCCCAAATCAAAAAAGTCTCTGCAGGAGAAGATTAAGTCCATATCCACCCATCTTAATTCCGATCAGACCAGTGCTGTCAGCAAGCTACAAGATGCCCTGCAGTACCTGGCCTACGTCGTCGTATGCGCTTCAATGCCAAGTGTGTAATTGTGGTGTGTTTCATGTGTTGAGAGGACTGCCTCAATTGTTAGCCATTTATGTACATTTGCCTACGGGTTCCCTTCAGGGTTTCAGAATTAGGACCTCTAGCTATATCATCGTACCACCCTAGGACGTGTTGGTTAGTTGTGATGGTTGTACTCCATTGCACTTGGAAAGTTGTTGCTCTCTCTGTTTTTTTCTCTGAGAACAATGAATTACTGATGTTTGATATACATACAAGTGAACTGATGTGTTCAGTTTACAGCTGGTGGCTTACTGCTGTTTTTTTACAGCTGTTTTTTTTTTAACTTTGAATGTTCGTCCCTGTATTTTGTCTTCCATTTAGCATGGGACCCCTCAAAACGTGGTAAAGGAGCAACCATACATTTGAAACTAGAAACAGGGGGACGGAAACTAAAAACCATACATTTGGAAACTAAAAAACATGGACAAACATGTAAAGTAAAAAAAAGGTTAAACGAGCAACTGGACTTTAAAACAAGGCAGTCTACCAATTATCTTTTTTTTTTTTCAGGGATTCATTTTAGAGAATTAACATAAAAACGACGTTCTCTTTGAAGATAAAAGAGATTGTTGAAAACCAACCGAACTCTTAAAAATCGTTGAAAGCCAACACTGCTATATGCTTGCGTGGGTGAAGGTCATGCAGCCATGGCCTAAAGATCAAAAGAGCCGCCGCCATGCCATCACGGTGCTGCACTTTTCGTCTGCCCTTTGGCTGCTTCCACATGCCCTCGGCGTCTAGAAAGCTGCCTGATTCAGCAGCACACCTGTCCGCCTAGCCGCCTACGCATACACTGATAAACACTTTTTCAATTCAGCGCACCGAGCCGCAGATGGTAGCAAGCGGCGGCGCATTCGACGGCCACGACACAGCGCGGTGGCGTCCGTCCCCCAGCCCCACCGCTTGACGCTTGTCCACGAGCGGGAACCACGGTCCACGGACCACGGCTACGTTCCAGTCCAGGTGGAGGCCGGTTTTGGCTCGCCGCACCGTGGTTTGCTGCCCACGATGCGAAGGTGGCCGGACCGGAGGTGGCGAAACCGCACGCACCCTCCTTCCCATCGTCCTCCTTTAGAGCTACTAGTATATATGATCAGGGCTCTCATCTCCTGTCTCCTCACAGGTTCGTCTCGGTTTGGATTGATTGGTTGCATCGGTGGTGACTGGTGAGGGGATTGGAGTCGATTGATTTGGGAGTCTGTCTGTTCGAGGATTTGGGCAGGGAGGACGCAATGGCGACCGCGGGGAAGGTGATCAAGTGCAAAGGTCCGTGATCTGATTTCTCCTCTGTTTCTTCATCGGACTAATCTTGGTTTATCATTCGCAAGCAATTTTGGGGAAAGCTTCCTAGATATTTTTCCCCGATTCGATGAACAGTGTTGCATTCGCGCTGATCGTGTATGTTGTCCTGAAATAGTGGAGAACTTTAAGTGTTTATTATTCTTTGAAAATGCTACTATTATTTTTTTTCTTTCTTGATGTGAGCTTAAAACTGGCATCGTCCAGCGCTCCTATTACCGTGTGGTCCATCCGATAGTCTGGCTGGTTGATTAGCTTGAGTGCTTGACTATGTGATTGCTTTCTTGGACCCGTGCGCAGCTGCGGTGGCATGGGAGGCCGGCAAGCCGTTATCAATCGAGGAGGTGGAGGTAGCGCCTCCGCAGGCCATGGAGGTGCGCGTCAAGATCCTCTTCACCTCGCTCTGCCACACCGACGTCTACTTCTGGGAGGCCAAGGTATCTAATCAGTCATCCCACATTTGTATCTTGTCAGTAGATATGATGCAGCAACTCGCGGTTTGACTTGCGGCTTGCGCCGCCTTCTTGGCGACTTATCTGTCTTAGGGGCAGACTCCGGTGTTCCCTCGGATCTTTGGTCATGAGGCTGGAGGGTATGTTCTATTCCCGATTTACTTCACTATGTTGCTGGCTAAGTGGATATAGATGTACTGTGTTTATACTTTACAAATGTATTATGTTCGTGTGCATGAATTTATGGTTGTCGTTGGTGGTCTTTGTTTGAAATGGTATATCAACGTTTGAATATTATCTGTGTGGGCGTCAGATGTTCTGGTCTTGGCAGTGGACTTAGATTTATGATTCTTTCAGCAGCAGTTTCTTCAGATCATAGTATTTTTTCAGTTTACAAAGACAGTACAACTAGGTTGTGCAATCCTTTTATTGGCATATATATGAAGTTTTGCTTTAATTTTAGATTCGTTATCTGAGTCAAATTTGCTTATTCTAGCGCCCTGAAATTTCTTGATTTTGACAGTATCATAGAGAGTGTTGGAGAGGGTGTGACTGATGTAGCTCCCGGTGACCACGTCCTTCCTGTGTTCACTGGGGAGTGCAAGGAGTGCGCCCACTGCAGATCAGCAGAGAGCAACATGTGTGATCTGCTCAGGATCAACACTGACCGGGGTGTGATGATTGGTGATGGCAAGTCACGGTTTTCAATCAATGGAAAGCCTATCTACCACTTTGTTGGGACTTCCACCTTCAGCGAGTACACTGTCATGCATGTTGGTTGTGTAGCAAAGATCAACCCTGAGGCTCCCCTTGATAAAGTTTGTGTTCTTAGTTGTGGTATCTCTACTGGTAAGTTCATTTACTACATCTTAGTATGGATGTTAGAATATATTTATCTTGAGATGCTGAGTTATATAATTTTTTCCTCTGTTTAGGTCTTGGTGCATCAATTAATGTTGCAAAACCACCAAAGGGTTCAACAGTGGCTATTTTCGGCCTTGGAGCTGTTGGTCTTGCTGTAAGTGTTGAAATTATTCGCTTGTTCTATGACCTTTCCATTGCATTGAGAATATGTGTTGGGTTTGCGTCTGATTACGCTGCACATGATTAGGCTGCAGAAGGTGCAAGGATTGCTGGAGCCTCAAGGATCATCGGTGTTGACCTGAATGCCAGCAGATTCGAAGAAGGTGAATCCCTTTGATCTAATAACTGAGTAGTCGTTTGTTCATTTTATTATGTTGCTTTGTTAAGTCCAATAGCTCATCCCTTTATCCCATTTTCAGCTAGGAAGTTTGGTTGTACTGAATTTCTGAACCCAAAAAACCACAAGAAGCCTGTGCAGGAGGTCTGTTTCTTTACCTGAGGCAACAAAAGGTTATCATTCACAGCTTATGCTGAACTTGACCATAGCATCCAATTCCCTTATGGTCCAGGTACTTGCTGAGATGACCAACGGAGGGGTTGACCGTAGTGTGGAATGCACTGGCAACATCAATGCTATGATCCAAGCATTTGAATGTGTTCATGATGTAAGTACACTCCTATATACATGTACTGTTCAGCTATCGTTCTCCAAGTTCCCTTTATTCAGACAAGTTGTAACCACTAGGCTCTTAATCCATTCCAGGGCTGGGGTGTTGCTGTGCTAGTGGGCGTGCCACACAAGGATGCTGAGTTCAAGACAAACCCGATGAACTTCCTGAACGAGAGGACCCTCAAGGGAACCTTCTTTGGCAACTTCAAACCACGCACTGATCTGCCAAATGTGGTGGAGCTGTACATGAAAAAGGTAATGCAGACTGTGTTTCTTTTCAGTTTCCTTACCACTTGAACTTTGCTGAAATTGTTTGCCCCCCAACACCCCGAAGAATCATTCCCACAACTCTGATTAACTGTGCACAGGAGCTGGAGGTGGAGAAGTTCATCACACACAGCGTTCCGTTCGCGGAGATCAACAAGGCGTTCGACCTGATGGCAAAGGGGGAGGGCATCCGTTGCATCATCCGCATGGAGAACTAGATTTCGCTGTCTGGTTTGTGATCTGACCTGGGTTGGGTTAATAAAAGAGGCAGTGCTGCTGAGCCTGCCCGTTGGATGAGGTAGATACAGGACCACGCTTGTGTGTCGCGTTCAGCTTGCCCTTTATCAATCACTAGGTCTGCTCCCTTGTCTGTAATTATATATCAGCATGAGTCTTACGAACCATCATCTTTTGGCGTAATGTATGGTATGATGCCACTATAAGTTCCAGTCTATAAACTACTACTGGCTCACTTTCGTGCTCGCTGCTGCTCGTGTGCATATATGTTGGATTTTGTCTGAACTTGTCTTCAGGACCGTACAGCAGGTAGCCAGGTAATCGACAGATGCACTTTCTTTCAGTTGAATTCTGAAAAATGTTATATCTTCTCGTCGATTACAGGCGCTGTGTCATCAAAATATTCAGAAATCAATGCCCAAGCACGGATGAATATACAGGGGTGGTATCGAACGCATTAGCTTCGAGATGGCATAGCCTAGCTCGTTGAATGCCGGAAATAATTGCAAAATCCTTGTGCCAGATCTAATATAAATCTAAAACATTGGACATGGTGCAAGATCCAACGTCTCGAGACCCGTTAAAAACATAAAATGAATCGATGAAATAGTATCGGCAATTGTATCATCGGATACAAATATATATCTAGGATGCAGATTCATCACCTCTAATCCTTGATTTCCTCTTTGGGATCATCGACGATGAGGGTCGATGACCTAGGATCTTATTGGAAGAGCCCACCATAGTGTTCTAACAAAGACAATTAACAACTTTTTATATGGAAAAAATAAGGACAAAAAGAGGAACAGCCTAACACAAAGGACAAGATACCCATTTGAATAATTTTATCACAACAAACAAGAGACAATAAATAATATTTTTCTATGAAAAACAAAGACAATTTCCGGTAATGTACGTTTTATCCGTACGAGGATTCATAGAATATATTACGATACGGTCCGATACGGGACCGTACGTACCCTTATGTTCGGGATCCATGTTTTATGTGTCTGATGATCTGCGGGCGCTTTGCGTGGTTTGGCAGAATCTAGAGCACATTGCAACCATTGCAACCGATAGATAGGAAAGGTGTAAAAAATTATGTACAAAAGAAAGCAAAATCCTAACCAAAATTTCATTTAAAGGCAAAGAATTATCTAGATGCCTAGAGGGTTAGTAATTTTAAAATTGACGGTAAAATGATAAATATAGTATTAAAAAAGAAGTTTGCAAGAGGGGTTCGAACGACTCACGAGAGAAACTCTTGGCTCTAGGGGCGCCATTCATCTACAGAAGGTGGCTAAGGCATGTTAATTTCATCTAGATGTGGGTTTTTTTCTTCATCTAATGATGCCATGTGATCCTAGGCCACACACCAAAAGTGTGCTAAAATATTTTTTTTTTTTTTTTTTTAAAAAAACTTCCAAGAAACAAGATTTATTCATGGAAGAGTAAAGGCAAAGATTATCAAATGCCTAAAGGATTATCGTATAAAAAACCAAAATAATAAATATAATTTAAAAGAAAGTTTGCAAACTTCTACGATTTGCAATGAGCAATCGATCTACATTCAATCTCCTATTTTCATGTACAAAATTTGCACCTATGTAGAAATTCTTTTGCTTTCTCCTTAAAATTTCTTTGACGAATTGTATAAAAAAAAATCCTCTACCCCTCAAAAAAACCATTTAAAAGGCAAAGAATTTTCTAGATTCCCACATTATTGTAAATTTTAATTGATGATTAAATAATAAATATAATATAAAATAAAAGGAAGTTTGTAGGAGGGGTTCGACGACCTACGAGAGAGCTCTCATCCCTCCATAACCAAAATCTAGAGGGTGGCCAAGGCATTTAATCTCATCTAGGTGAGATGTGGGTCCTCTACCAACCTTCGGTGG
Source organism: Hyparrhenia diplandra (assembly GCA_015847255.1). Lineage (NCBI taxonomy): Eukaryota > Viridiplantae > Streptophyta > Magnoliopsida > Poales > Poaceae > Hyparrhenia > Hyparrhenia diplandra. The sequence goes on along the minus strand of JADLZK010004485.1, from coordinate 44,126 downwards.
CCAAGGCCACACACCATGAGTGTGCTAGTAGCATATAATCACACACATGAGTGTGCTCCGATGCCCATCATCGAAATCTGAACAGCCCAAGCCTGCAAACTCCTGCCCCTTAAAGCTAAGGTTACAGGCCTGCGCTACCAGGCCCGGCGAGAAGAGGTTTAGCACCTCCTCTTTTATGTGAGTTTAGCGCTCTTAAATAATCCTTCCGGTAGTATTTTTTTTTCGTGTGAGGAAGCATAGGATATATATTTATACATGTATATACGCGGCATATATACTCTTAGTAACCTGTTTGTTGCATTGCATCGATAAAAAACGGCCTGAGATGGGCTACTACAGGCCATTTGGAGTGGATTCGATAGGCCGTAAGATCCAACAGATTAGCTGAGCCTAATCCTGCGTCCCAAAGGGTTCATGGGTATCCAAATCACAACGTGAGCGTACACCCACCGTAGCTCAAATCAATCTGCTGCGCGAATAATGAGGAAAAATTTCGTGATTTATATATGTCTCTCGACGGATGGCACACGTACCCAAGATCAAAAAGAACTAAAGAATTTCCCAGATTCTCTCGCTCGTATGTCTCCAAAGTATCATAAAAGGTAGGGTTTGCGAGTAGAATCAACCAGGGGTTTCAGCGCAAGCCGGGGAGCGAATGGAAGGGGAACTGATGCATCACAACTAAAAAAAAAAAAAAAAAAAACTGAGCCTAAGTGCAGTCCTTGTTGCCGGATCAAAACATTGGACAGCGTTTCGGGACCAGTTCAAAACATATATGAATCGATGAAAGTATTGGCAATTGTATCCTTTGATTTCCTCTTTGGGATCACGGTGAGATAGATGACCCAGGATAATTGTCCTTCTTTGAAGAGCCTCGGAGCACCGATCCGCTTGCAAATAATGGCTACAAATTGCCCGACTGCCATTGAAATTGACGCCTACACCAACGATACCATCACAGGAAACAATATCCTAACCAAAAACCATTTAAAGACAGAAAAGGTTATCTAGATGTCAAGACTTGGGATTGTCCTGACATTTTTTTCTATTGTAATGCATGCCATGTGATCCTATAGCTTGTTAACTAAAATTCTAAAAAGGTTAAAATTGATGTATAGTTAAAAGTTAGTGTAGAAAAGAAACAAGATCCTAACAAAAACCATCTAAAGGCAAAGGATTATCTAGATGCCTAGAGGATTATCGTAATTTTAAAATTGATGGTAAAATAATAAATATAATTTAAAAAAGAAAAGTTTGCAGGAGGGGTTTGACAATTTATGAGAGAGCTCAATCGGATCTCAGGCCCTCGGCCAAGGCACTTAATTTCACCTAGATGTGGATCCTCTAAAAGGTTAAAAACTTAAAATTGATGTATAGAATTGTAAAAAAAAAAAACAAAAACCATTTAAAGGCAAAGAATTATCTAGATTCCTAGAGGATTATTGTAAATTTTAATTGGTGATTAAATAATAAATATAATATAATATAAAATAAAAAGGAAGTTTGCAGGAGGGGCTCTGAAACCCTCCATCTAGAGGGTGGCCAAGGCACTTAATCTCATCTAGGTGAGTGTGGGTCCTCTACCTAGAAGGTGGCCAAGGCCACACACACATTAAGTATAATATTTTTTTCGCACACATAAGTGTGCAACCGCACACATGAGTGTGCTCAAGAGAGCCCATCATCGAAATCGGAACAGCCCAAAGCCTGCAAACTCCTGCCCCTTGAAGCTAAGGTTACAGGTCTGCGCTACCAGGCCCGGCGAGAAGAGGTTTAACACCTCCTCTTTTATGCGAGTTTACCGCTCTTACATATTCCTTCCGGTACTATTTTTTTTTCCGGTGCGAGAGGAAGCATAGGATATCTACATGTATATATGTATATTTCTTACAAGCCTGTTCGTTGCATTGTACCGATAAAAAACGGGCCTGAGATGGGCTGTACCAGGCCGAATACCAGCACGTGTGTCATCATGTAGCTAATCCTGCTTCCCAAAGAAAAGCATGGGTATCCAAATCACAACGTGAGCGTACACCACCGTAGCCAAGTATGATCTGCTGCGCGAATAATGAGGGAAAATTGAATCTTTATATATGTCTCTCTCGACGGATGGCACACGTACACAAGATCAAAGAACTAAAGAATTACCCACACCTCTCTCGCTCGTATGTCTCCAAAGTATAAAAAAGAAAAAAGACGCCAACAGAAGTAGAATCAACCAAGGAATTTCAGAGCAAGCCGGGGCGCGAATGGAAGGGGAACTGATGCATCACAACTACGGGAGCCTTCTCACGATCCCTCTTCTTCCTCTCCTTGCTTCCTGCTGCTGCTGCCGCCGCGGCGGCCTCCTCTTTTCCTGCCACCCGCTGCTGCTGCTGCTTAGCTTCTGGGTAACCTGCTCCACCTCCTGACTCCGATTGCTTCCGGCCGGCGGCGGCCGGCGACACCGCGGCGACGGCAACACCACCGCAGCATCCTCCTAGTCCCAACACCATGATCGATTGATCGACCTTCTCCTTCTCAGCCGATCGATCGCCTCCTGATGACTGCGTTCCCTTGTGCTCTGGCGCCTGATGGTCTACTAACTAGCTATTTGCCCCGATGATGATGATCTTGCACTTGTTGTGTCTTGCTGCGTTTCTGAGTGAGTGTGGTAGGCTGCTCTGAGAGCGTGGCTTTATATAGGAGGTCGTTGGTCGTTGCTGTCGATGAGTTCCTTCCGTGATGCGGTGCTTTTGTTGTTGCTAGGGGGCCGCGGGATCGAAGGAGGAGGCTTGCTTGAAGCTTCGTACGTCCACGAGAATTAAGGCCGGGTGAACAATCTCTGTTTGACGTGCCTCCTCATCGTTCTCCTGCTGACGCTGCCTTGGTTGCCAAGGCTCTGCTCCATTTGACTCATTCTTGGTGCCCAGTCAATCCAACATGTGCGAGTGGCGGAAACAAGCAAGGAATTTTCTTGTGTGTCTGTGTGAGAGGAAAAGGCGAAAACGGCGCTGTGGACTGAAAATGACAACTGATGTGGGGTGGTGGGTTCGTTTACCCTGCGACCGACGTGCTCAGTCAGATCACAGCTAGTAGTACTACTTGGCGGCTGATGCTTGATTTCTTGTGGTTTTCGAATTTTCACCGCTACCCTTTCTTGTGGTCTCGACCATAATTTAATTATAATATATACTTTTGGGAGAATTGATTATTTGGCCTAAAAAACTCTTCTTACTTATTTGGTCTTTTTTTTTTTCAAATTTGTGTATATGACCTCAAAACGAAATGGACTTATTTATTTGACCTTGTTTTACCTCTGGTCGGAAAAAAAAAATAGAGTTGTACTACCTCCATTTCTTTTTATAAGTCGTTTTGGTTTGTGTTTGCAGCTGTCCAAAACGACTTAAAAAACAGAACCGAGGTAGTATTTGTTTATCATATATTTTGAGTGTGCTTCTTAATGTTTCACGTTTAACAGTCTGATTACAACACAGCCTCCTAATATGACTGGTTTGTCTCGCTTAATATGACTTGTTTGTCTCGCTTTTGTGGTTGAATAGCTCACACCGCAAAAAAAAAAAAAATGCTCAATAATTACGACGACGCGACCAAAGGAATGCAGGACCTTGGCGCTGAAGGCATCCACCGTACTAGACCAGCAACTGCAGCAAGTAGTCAGCACTAGAATTCTACCTGAACGGAAGCATGCATGCATGCGTCTACTACGGTTTGTCTCGGATTCTTCATGCCCATCGTCCTTCAGCATGAAGAAATAGCGCGAGCAACGTTCCAACACAAGCAGTACTTACTCAGCAACAACTATATAACCACTAGCAGGCTCCAGCGAATCCCAGTATCGGAGTATCCCAATGGCTCAGCTCGGACTTGCTGGCAGCCTCTCTGGTGCTGCAGCAGGAAAGAACACGGACTCACCACCTCCAGGTCCTCCAGAACGCGGAGGAGAATCAACTATGAACAGGCAATCAGCTAAAGATCAGGAAGCAGTTGCCCAGGCTGTGGGTGTGCTGAAGATGGGAGACGATGTCGGGGATGCTGCAGAGGTGGATGCGCAGAGGAAGAGGAAGAGAGCTCCCATCGTGGTGCATCACTTCCCCTTCCATTCCCGCCCTGGACTGCTATGAGCCTCTGACTTCAGCCAGCCCGTTTGCTTTGCATCAAACTCCATTTCTTGTCTTGTCTGGGCATCGGGAATGCTATTGCTCTTGGAAGATGGAGAGAAGTTTAGCATGTAGGCAGAGATTGCTGTGTAATATAAGCTGGCATGCATATCTAGCCCCTTGATCACTTAGAGGTGATGCTTTGTTTTCCCAAGGTTGTTATTGTGTGCTTGGTCTTCAATACATCCCCTCTTTTCCTTATTTGTTGGATGTGGTATTGTGGTCTCTTTTCCTTATTATCCCCACACACACATTCCACTATCCAAATTTTCAAAGATAATACACTGCTGTGATAAACACTATGCTAAGAAAAAAAACATCAATCTAGTTTAGTTAAACAATTCAGATACCAAATTCTAATGATGCAATGATCTGACCTATTATTCTGCTAATATCTAATGTGAAAATTAAAGGGGTTATCCATTTCTAGGATCAGGGGGATAAAAGTTTTATTTCAAGGTCATAGTAATGTGGCTCAAAATGTTATTCACGAGCAGAATTTTGGCAAAGGTAAAAAAACAGTGACATGTACCACAGGAAACTATAGTTGAAAGAAAGGATGATACAACAGGTGAGAAATAAAAAAAAAATCAGGGTGCATAAAGGGTAATCGCAATCCCAACAAACCATCTTCACAATTATGATAACTGTCCTTGTTTTCCAAACGGTGAATCTATTAGAGTTGGTGCCCTTAGGTGCATGATCATAGTAGCCAATCTGCCAATAAGGTGAAAGTACAGTAAGACATTCTAAGTACCAATATCATTTAACATAAGTTCATCATGAGAGGTGCAGATAAAGAATGCTTACTTAGTTTCTATATGTGCGGCGTCCTCAGGAAACTGTATTTACCTGTCTTTCATTCAAAAACTTCATGATGCCAATCTGATTCAAGTCAGACAAAAGCTCTCCTGACCCGGGGCTAAAAAAACAATGCACAAAAGACAATTTGATGGCCGCTTAACAAGCAAGGGGATGCTGAGCTGAGCTCAACTGCCTCAAATTAAGTATACTAGCCTACATTTTGGGGAGTGTTATTCAGTTCTGAGTCTTGACTCCAGTCTCCAGATTTACATGCGGTCAACAACATGCTGTTTGCTATGTACCCTAAACTCTATGAAGTTGCACACATCTGATCTGCATTCAAATGGACAGAACTGAATTCTAGTAACGGTACCAATCTGTGCAAAGCTACAGCATATTTGGGTTTTCCTCTTTAATTTTTGCTAGTTTTGCATTTATGAGCTTATCTAATATGGGGGCTCAAGAGGGATTGGGTCAAGACATCTCTCGTGGCCAGCATTGTTCACCTGCAGAGATATGAAGATCTTAGTTATAGGTAAGCACAATATGGAACAATTACACACAAGTGCAGTTTTGACTGGTCTCAGGCAAAATTAACTTGTGGCAAGTTCTAATGTATAGTGGCAGTATCTGACCTCTTTGAGTAAAAAGCTGATAGCTGCTTCATCATCCACAAATTCCTTAAGGGAGGTCTTGAGAAATTCGACATCCAGCTGAATCTGCTGAAATCCACTTCTGTTGAAAGTCTGAAGGCGGACAAATTCTTGCAAACTTTTCAGGCAGAGCTTGATGACAGTAGAAATAACAGATTCCTGAAATTTACCCAGAATACAAGGAATTACAGTCAAAAAAGCAGCAAAGTGATATTCCTGTAAATGGAAGAAAAATATACTAGAACTATAGCATATCTGCCCTAATAGCATCACAAAATTCAATTGATAAGCTGCTCTATGACCTCAATTAGATAATGCATTCTAAATACTATGATGCGGTTGGCATTGATGTGGATTTTACGAGAATCTGTGGGATTTGCATTAACATAACAAGTGTTACGAGAGCCCAAAGGGCTAAAAGTGGAGGCAACTGATTCTGATACTTGGGTAAATCAGCAGGTTTTATTTTGCCTATTTATTTTGAAAAACTTGGGATATAAACTAGATGAGCATTCAAGCCTACTGGAATGTCCATTCACTCCGTTGACTTTAAAAGGGGCTCAGATGGTTAACAGGGAGAACCATAGAAGAATAGACTCCAAAAATTATCATGCCATTACAACGGGGACATGCTCATGACTGCAATGTTAATTACAAGTTAGCACTTAAAAATGTTGACAGAAATATTTTGCCAGGATCAATAAATCTCACGGCATGGTGCAGTATATTCCTGCAACCTAATGAAATTTCAATTTAACCATCAAGTGAAAATGAAATGAAGGCAGAGATCATAAATACTACATGATGCACAAAAATGATCAGGTTATAGAAGTCTATAGTAGTCCCATTGAATAGGTGATCCTTTAGCATTTCTCCTGGATAACATTATAGCATAGTTATAAGTTTGTTCTATCTACCCTATCTTTATCTTTTTGTCTTGTGCCTTTTTACGCTCTTTTATACTGTTTCATATGGGTTTCATCTCTAGCCTACCCCAACTAGCTTGGGACTAAAGGCTATGTTGTTGTTGTTGTTGTTGTTGTATAGTTATAAGTTTGTTATATTCATCTTGGCTGTTACTTGAACCATATAAGTTTGTTATACAAGAGCACAAGTAAATAAAAATATTCCTCTCAGATGTTGGAAATAACTAATTTCCTGAGCAAGTATCGATGCCCTTGAGAAGACTCTGACAATAGAAAAACTTTCAAGACATTATGAATTACTGTTTTCACTTAAAACAATCAAGAGTGTGTATTCAAATCTTTGAACTTATGTTATTATAACCCATATAACTACAAGAGCACTATTGTGATATTGATGCAGTATTACTATTATGTACCTTGTCCAAATATTTAACAACCTAAAAGATTAATGAAACCAAAAGCTGATAGCAACTTTTTACTTCCGAAAGGAAAGGGGAAATAGTTAATTCTGGGAGATTACCTGTGTATATTCAACTTTGGTGAATATTTCCATTTTCTGCTCGAATAACTTTGCCAGGTGGTTTTCTAAAAACTGACTTCTAGCACGATGTGTGTTTGATCGATTTAACATGTCTTCCCGCATTGGATTGCTTCTGGAGGAAGTCGTGCTACCTGTGCTATCAGAATGCCGATGTCGCCGAACTATACCAGGTAAGATCTGCTTGACTTCAGATACCACACCATTGATCTAAAAGAAAAATGATAACCGTTTACTTAGAGAAAACTTCAGAACTGGAATTTCCAGTAAGAATTCATTTCTGAAAGCAGACTGCAATACCTAAATTGGCACGGTACTGCATCCTCAATTATGAATTTGTAGCCATACTAGCATTATAAGTAAACATAATGCAATAGGAAAAGGAACCGACAAACCTCTAGGAGAAGTAGATCGACAAACATGTTCACTTCCCTAGGTTCCTTGTGCTGTTTTAGTTGAACATATAAAGAAAAACGAAATGCAAATTTGAGCAAAAAAAACAGAAAAAAAAGCGAAATCACAGAATATTTTGTTGAATACAAAGGCTAACCTTAATCCAAACCGTGTTGTAAATCGCTTATTAAGAAGTTTAGAGATCTTCTGAGTCTTCATATTTATGTACTGCTCCAAGGAACACAATATTCAGTTATTGACACTGCCAGATCGACTTTTAAAAAAATGTACAAAGAAGAAAAGGATTAAGCTATTTCAGATTAGAAACAGTAGAGTTTCTGAGTATGTTTCTGATTATGCTCCCATGGTACGGGGATTGACCCTTCACATGTAAACTGCGATTTCGATGCTTACTGCTTAGAGACTGAAAATGGTTGCTTTTGGAAACAAAATTCTAGAGAAAGTAATGGCATGGCAATATGGATGCTTATGTTTCATGACACAAGATATCATGAATGCACTGACATTGCTTACAGAGTTAAATGTATGCACAATGCAGTAGATTTATGGTTCTAAAAAAACTGAAATTAGAAATAGTGCACATAGCACTTTTTCCCCTGTTACAAGAGTGCACCCAGCTTTTTGTAATAAAAAGATCCAAAAGTACAAGAGAAAATACTACTCTACAGGCCTCTGTTTCTATCTTTATGTAGTTATTTAATTCCATACGGCAGTTGATGAGAAGTGAAGAAAATAAACCACCATATGGGACAGTGAGATAAAACTTATACATAAAAGTGAGTAACAATGAACAATAGAATGACAAGAACAGAAGATAGAGAATGCTTCCTACATGGTGCAAGAATTTCTCTCCTGATGAACGATATAGCCGACATATTTCTCCAGGCACAAAAGGCGGTCCATATTCGTAGCTACGCGTGCACCACCTCCAAAAAAGGAAGATGCTAGCTCCTAAAAAAGGTAACAGAAGCCAGAATTGTTTCATTATGAAGTTTCACACTGGACAGTGGACAAGTGATTGGAAACGATGCAACGTACCTCTGTTACTTTAGGAACTGTTGTTTGTTCAATGTAAACACAGAGTTGTGCAAGCATAAGTATCAAGACTGTTGGGACCTTATCAATTTGCACAGAATCAATAGTTGACTCTTGTGAATTTTTTTTGCTTCTCCCAGAAAGCACATGAAAATGCCAATCAAGTTTCTGGAAAAAATCTTGAAAACCTTCTTGTACCCAATCAATAATCAAATCTCTCAGCTTTACAAGCAACTCTATATTTCCATCTATCAGATGATGAAATTCCTGGAAGCAACATGGCCAGAAATAAAACATTAAAGCAGAGGATGAGAAAGTCATGAACTCTGATATCCATTTTGTCATGACATTTATGTTGCTTGACAACATGACAAAATGGATGGGTGTTCAGAGGTTCTGAAGCTTCCAAGTGTGTACCTGCAGGAGATCTATGCACCCTTGGGATACTTTCATTTTGCTTGCCTCCATAGCAGTTTGCAGCTGTGACTCTTCTAACTTCCCATTTGATGTTGACTGCGTCCTAACCAGTGACTCTGCTCACCCATGTACAACATATGTGAGATTTTCTACTCGAGACCTTTTTCTACATTCATACTTGTACCATTACAAGCTAAACCAAATAAGTTACTGAAAATCACATCTGAACTTCAATCCCGAATGAAGTCAGTTCTGGAGAAAAAAAATGCAGTAAAGTATGGTGGGAGGTGGGGACCTGATATTTCACGTTGAAGATGGAGAAATGCAGTTGCTATGTGTTGCCTAATAATGTCTCGAGTAGTCTGCCAGTAGAAAAAAAAAAAATCCACGCACAAAAATAAGTATCAAGAAATATGAAGTGGACATCAAAGATATCAAAAGCAGCAATTACAGAAGGGTGTTTTTAAGTATATTCAATTTGTCTCTGAATGAAAATATGAGAGGAAGAAAATAAATCTTCAGTATTTCCAAAAGAACCATATCATATAACCTATACAGTAACACTATACAGCCGAAGTATACTGACAAACAATTCTCAGCTAAACATATAGTAGAAAACAGGTTTTGCTGATTTCTAAATCAATCTATAAGTTCTCAGGCAGAGAGAAACTGAGTCTACTGAGTGGGTGCTGCTACATGTTACATATGAAAATAAACATAATACTATAATCACCATTGAAGAAATAACCTGATAAATAAATACTAGCAACTGATTTTAGAATATTATTTCAAAGATGATAATAGATATGATAAATGATAATTATGCATTCATACTCCATAGCAAAGCACTTTGGTTTAAGCTAAATTTCCATAGTAAGGAACTGCCAGAGATACAGGACAACAACTAAGTATATTATGCACATCTAACCACATAATTGCTGCTTGATTCTAGGAAGAACATAAAAGCTGAGTGGAGAAATAAAAGTGTAACATTAAGTCTGATAGTAACCTCCAAAGAAAAAAGCTGGTAGCGCAGCCTCTGGAATAACTTCATCGATGGCGGTTGCATCCTCCCATAAGGATCCTTTGATCACCAAAGAATAGTAGTATTAAATTTAAACGGTTCAATAATTTTACAAAGATGTTAAGATTAAGGAGGCTTTCCTACAGAGGGAACATCTTTTGACATATGAATTCAAATTCCAACGATCACTGGCCAATAGAGGTTTACACTATTGTTCTAAGTATATTCTGTTAATAAAATTGCAATGGTTCTATAGCTGTATAGCATAGAATATAGATAAAGTTCTTACGTAGCATTGCCAGTAGATCTGTTGATGGAATTCTTTTCTTGAGATTCTCTCTGACTGTTTCATATCGGCTTCATCCAAGGAAAAAAGACAAGTGTATGTGATGAATCTAGTAGAAATGTAAGATAACAACAAAGCAAGCACAGGCCATATGGAAAAGATACATGTGTCAGATTATCTCACAGAATCGTGTATTCAAGTAATTATCTACAATCCCCATTGCACAATAAGGAATATATAACAGCTCATAAGTAGAATGGAGGAAGCAGATAAAGAAAATATTCCCCATGGTTTTCACTACCAATTCTCTCTGCAATTGAAAATATAGGACATGCATCGGGTTTTTCATACACTCAAGGCTCCTTTCCCATCTAGCAACAGGTTCAAAAGGCAGTTGCAGCTTGAAAGACACAGCCTTCAACAAGACAACCAGGAACTCACAACAGAAGGACACACAAGAACACAGTGAGTTTGGTGGCTGGAAATGACTTAGCCTTTTCTGATTTTCTCTCTACTTATAGATAGCCGTGAGCTACAAATCAGGCTGTGATAGCCCTCCTATTAATGAAGAGTATTGCACACTTATTCAGCCTTTGCTCCTACCACTCAACGCTGAAATTAAGCTAAGAGTGCAGATTTGGTGCCCAGGGGGCCTGGCGCAATGTTTCAAAAATCATCACAAAAATCGTGTATGTAGTACACATAAAGTTAAGTATAGCCACAACAATTCAGCTTGAATTCATCCTAGATGCCACAAAACAAAATAGACAAGCAATCAACATGGTGCTGACAGTGACACATCTGTTTTTTTAATCTCAGCATCAAAGAACTTCAATCTGAATTATTGTGGCTACACTTAATTTTAGGTGTACTGCATACATGATTTTTATGATGATTTTTGAAACATTGTAACATGGTATTTTAGTCCTTTAGCTAATGAGGGCACCAACCATTGTCACAAAGTTTCTGGGTCGATGGGGTATTTTTCATGGTACATGGTACGCTACTTATGAGAGGTTTTTACGCTTCAGATCGAAAATGAACCCATGAACCTGGGTCAAAGTCGATGAACCTAGGTCACAGTCATTGGTGAACCCGTTTTTTGTGAACCTAGGTCGAGGGTCTGGTGAACCCGTTTTTGTGACTATGGCACCAACCCCCCCATATGTTTTTCCTTAAGCTAAAGGAAGGCTATGAACCTAGAAACTAGCATGCACCTAGACACAGCAATATTTCAAACGCCTGCCTCATCAGCCTCCATCACTCCCAGGCAAGATGCATTGATCTTCTCAAGAACTTAAAATTTGAAATTTAAAACAATGTGAGAAAAACAATCATCTGAAGTTATATCTACAAAGCTTTATTGACACACATCAAGTCAGAAGCTTTATCTTTCAGGATTAGAATGTTGATATTATTAAAGGAAGAAGGCATGTCATGTATCTTCAGTTCTTCACATCACATCAGTAATCTTGGTTTATATTCTGGGAGCTAAAACAGAAAAGAATTGGCAGGATACAGTTAATGGTCCAAGGACAGACTGTTTGATGCCACAGTTGCATAAGGACTGAACTAAACTTACTTTGAGAACAAAGCTTGTGCAAGTTCAATGAGACGCCTTTCTGAATCAGGAAATATTATTAAATAAGCACGGAATGTCTTTGAGATGTCACCAATTGAAGCCTAACCAAAGAAATAGCACAGGATATTAGATGATTAATCAATACAGTAGGGCAAACACGTAAATGAGCATTACAACTAGACTGCATGTTAGAACATGAGCAACATCTTATTACACAGTGTGCAAACTTAGTAGTAATACTGGGCCACTGGCAACAAAAACAGAGTGACAATCCCAAACTGCATAACTTCCATACAATACTAAATGGGAACTGTTCAGTTGTAATATTTGATATCTACAGAATACACATGCAAACCTGTGTAGGCTCATTCTGGAAATTCAAGAGGCAATCTTCAAGCTTCTCAAGTAGATTCGATTTTAAGTTGTCCACCTGTTGACATATGAAAAATAATAATAAGATGGGCATTTATAGAAAAAAAGGCAAAACATGAAAGTACTACATTGCAAGACAAAGAGGAACTCTGACATAGCCTCATCCATATGCACATTAATATAAGGGGCCCCTTAATATAACTAGCAGTGATAAAATACATACCGGAAAGTTCAATTGTTTAAGGAGAACTACAGCTTCTGCTCTTGCTTCAATAGGTTCAGAATCTGAGTATAACTTTGCCTGTAAATTTATGGGCAGCAAATAGTATTAAAAATCTACACAATTAGAATAATGCAATTATGTAACAAACAATAAGTAGTAGATGGCATTTGGACAAATAATTATGTCATCTTCCGTACAAATCTGAGTCAAAATGTGCAGAGTTACCTGAAGGTGCTTTTTAACTAAATCCATTGCCTCCTCAGATGCCTTTTTACAATCTTGAAAGGATGTATCTCCGTAGGCCTGTAATACAGAAGAAAGTACAAGAAAGAGCATGCTAAAATGTATTGCAGGGAGTTTCAAAAATGAGCAATTTCACTTAGCTCAAATTTACCTCAAAAATAGGTTTTGCTCCAGTAAAAAACCTGACAGCATCTGCATATGCTTCTGTCTTGATGCATTTGTTAAGCCGAGTTGGAAGGTCATATATGAACTGCAACATAAGTTGATGAAAACTAACATTTTATCAAAATTTTTATTTTTTTTCAGCACCTACATTTAATTAGTTAGTTAGTTAGTTATTAGAATTCACTAGCGGTAGAAATACCCTGGAGAATTTTTTTTTAAAAAAAAAAAGTATCAGAGTAAACTATTGACCAAGCAGTCTTGAACAAACATCTTCATGGCATGTCTTAATGTGACCAGAAACAAAACTCATGGAGGTCAGTCGCATACTCACATGTTTCTTCTAATATATATTTCATGCAGTATAAAGTTTAGTGTGTCCAAATTTCTTACATTCAATAGAATCATATATATCAAGTGGGAAACACACGGGCATTTAAAGTAAAATCATATATATCAAGTGGGATAAACTTGCATAACAAGTTATTTTCCTTTGCTTCACAGAAAATATTTAACTGAAAATTGCTACACTTAATTACCTTGTGTTTGTTTTGTAGTACTGCATTGCCTATGCAACACCAAAACTTCATGTTATACTAAACATGTAGATCACTAGGGCCTCCCAGAACACAAGGGCTGGGACAACGACAATGACACATATATATACTACTTATTAGGCTACTCCCAATGCATAATATCATGTTGTTATATCCAAGACTGCCACGTCATACAAATATCGCCAAATTCATGTGTAGATAAAATCCTTCCAATGCATAGTACCATACCATTGCTTCTGAAGAGTTAAAAAATAATTAATTGCTGTTATGTTGTGTTTATGATAGTGGGACCAACCTGTTGGGTTGGTGTCAAAATATTGGACTTCATGTTAGGCATTGTTTCTCCCTATTTATTCTGTGTAATAAAAAATCCGATGCCTATCTGGCATCTAATTGACATGATACCCAATGGGAGTTGCCTTAGGTTTAACCACATTACCATTATTTTTATTGCATATTGATGAAACTACAAACTGTTCTTGACAACAATGACTAACGGAGCAGCATAAATCATAGTTCTAATATTAATAATGTAAGCAGGAGAGTATATACTTGAACTTTCCGGAGCAGATTGCGTGTACGATGCAATTTCTCGATGTTTTCCCTTTTGTCAAAAAGAGATGTATTCACTGTGTCGCTTTTTGATTGCACTGATGTTATCTGGAAAAAGCAAACATAGGTTGGTTCAACCATGTAAAAATGATTCGACCATGAACCAAAAACAAGATAATGCATACCTTTGCAAGGAGCTGCTCCATATTTGCCTCCATTCCAACAATGTTAGTCTTCATCCTGTGGGAAAATCACAGATAGATAGCGATACACGTTACAGCTATAGAAAATAAAATAGTACTAGTACATCAAACTCATTAACAGAAGGAGAAATCTGAGCTATCAGTAAGGAAATAGCATCACCTTTTTATAGTGTCAGTTGCACTAATAAACTTGTTATAATTCTCATACACTAGCATCTGTAAATCTGTGTCTAGGTTCTTGATCTCAGCAGCCATCTTCACATGCCTTTGTAGAAGACCTTCCAGATTGGATTGTTGCACCTGAAAACCACATGAGTAGTGAGCACGAGCATCCTACTCTTAGGTATCGGCACTACAAACTAAACATGATATTATGTCATACTAATTTATGCTTTCAACAAACACTATTACACTAGCAATAGCATATTAGGGTATGTAGTTTGACCCAAAAAATCCTGCCAATTTTCAGTAATGGCCTGTATTTAAATGTCTAAAATTCTGGCAAGCATATAGCCCTTTGGTCACATCCAATACAGTTTTTACCAAACCTTGGTCAACTCATTGCCTCGTCAGTATTAGAAAAAACTTGAACAAAGTTCTAGCTAGCCAATCATGACATACAACAAATATATGCAGAAAAAGGCCATTAGAGAGATAGGTAATGCTAAATTTCATATAATCAGAATGCCAGTAAGCTACGTAGAGAACAGAAAATTGATAATGTAAAAAGGTAATACCAGTGTAAACTATGTAGCATAAGCAAACTATATGAATAAACTGAAACTATAAAAAAGTAATGCTAATGTAACAAGTAGTCTGACTCTAACTAAATAAGTAGCATGGCAATAAACTTAATCTTTCTAATTCACATCATTCATGTGTCTAGATCCCAAACTCTAAGGCTACCTTTGCATCATAACTCAAATATGCTAAAAATAAATATCATTCATGAGATCCCAAACTTAGGATACCTTTGCATCATAACTCAAACATGCTGCATGGAAATGCTCCTAGTTAAAATAAATATGATTGAGATCTTAGTTGAAAAATCAATCTAGACTTGCGTGCAAAATTCAACAGTGTAGTTATGCAGTGTACACACTGATAGAAGTACTCTTATGCACAATTTTAATAGCATCTGTTTTTGTAAACTTGTTACGATTCATGTTATGTATGTCACTCACCGCCTAATATATTGTCTCTTGAGGATTCTATTTCCTGAGCATACTTACATTTATAATTACAAGATACTGGAACAAATTTCATCCAAACTCAACCTCATGAGCTACGCACACATCAGAAACTTTAGCAGAATATACACAAATTGTTGTTTAAATAGAAAAGTTAACAGCATCATAGGATATGGCATTTTTGGCTCGGTTGATATCGAGACAAACACGATGTCGGCAAATCAGGTCAATTCCAGAAAGAGATTAATTATGTCGGGTTATTGCATACCACAGTTCATCACATTCATTCAAAGTCTACGCAACAGATCCCCAACTATACTATCAGACCGACAAACAGGGAGCTGGATCTGAGAGACAAGGAAGAGGGACGGAGTGGGGATCAGACACAAGCACGAACCAGAACATTCATGTAGATGTCGGGATCGAAGGAGGTGGAGTTGATGGAGTCGAGGGGCGATGCCGGCGCGGCGGTAGGGGACGGCCGCGCAAGGGACGCGGGGGCCGCGGCCCCGGCGGCAGCGGATGGGTCGGTGTTGTAGAAGCTAGCAAGGAGGTCGCGCGTGCGCCGCGCCTTCTCATCCATTGCCGGCGGTGCGGCGCCACCGGCTATCGCCATATCGCTGAGGCTTCGCGGCGGGGCTCGCAGTCGGGACGCCGGTGAGACCAGAGAGAGGTTGTGGGAGTGGAGATGGAGAATGACAAGGGGTGTTTTGGAAAGTTTCGTTTTCCAAGCGTAATTTCGCGTAGCTCTGTAATATTCGAAATTATGGAGTAAAAGCTTTTTACTGTGTTTGTGATTTTTTTGCAGCTGCTGGTAAGCTCGGTTCAGGCTTTTAAACCTAGCTCTTCGATTGCATACCGTTTAAAGCTTTTTTTTTTCCTTCATCCTTAAAAATAAAACAAAGTTGTTTTAAGCTTGCTGCCCTATCGTGTTCGGCTGATTGATTTCAGTTGATTCAATCTTATTCCGTGAAGCAGAATAAGCTGAAACTTGTTCAAGCGAAAAAATCTTACACGCAACTCTTATTTCACACATGAATTCTTCTTATTGCTTTATTTCACACATCTTTACCCTTTCAAACAAAAAAATAATCATGGTCTACTAACATAGGCATCGTCAAAATATCCCTTCAAAAAAAATTTCATCATCTTTTATGTTCTACACATTCACATCGTCAATGGCCTACCTTATTTTCAAACTCACACCATCCATGGCTTATTCGACTAGTGGTTTTTACTATTTACTAAGCCAACTAAACATGATTTATTTTTAAAATGTTTCAATCAAAAAATATATTAACTTTCAAAGAGAGTATAAAAGGACTTATAGAAATCTATTGAACTAATGTTGATTTATTGTGAGAGAAAACAAGGTATCACGAAAAATATCATTCTCACACTACCAACAAATACAAAATAATCATAAACATTTGTACAAAATATCATTCTCAATGTTTAAATTCCAATGACATAAGTTCTTTTCTTGAGATGTTTTGATAGAGTTAATAAACATTCATACACTCATGTGAACTTGCATGCCCTAGTGTTTGTTTTCCTCTTCATCATCCAAAATCTCATACGACCTATAGTTTTTTATTATCACCATATATCATTAGATCTTTGAAATTCTTTTTAAAAAGAACAGTGACAATAACATGGATATTGCCTCCAACATTTAATTTTAAATGAAACTTGTTTACACTCCCAATAAATACAAAATATGGACAAATTCATGATTCATCTTATTGAAGGTCACATTGGTCATAATTGCAAATAATAGACAAACGTATGAATACTTCCAATGACATAAGGTTTGCTTTTTCTTGACATTCTTTTTTGAAATAGATGTATAATAAATACAAATGTTTATACACTCATGTGAACTTACATGCATTAGTGTTTTTGTTTTCCTCTTTATATCATCTAAAATCTCAATCTTACCTACAGGGGCATTATTATCACCATATATCATTAGATCTTTGAAATTCTTTTTATCATAGAACAGTGACAACACGTGAGATTGCCTCCAACATTTAATTTTATGAAACTTGTTTACACTATTTTCGAACGCCTCATAGTTTTTTTTAGAGACCGGCCTTATTGAAGGTCACATTGGTCATTCAGGGTAAAAAGTGAGGATGGGTATGAGCGTGCCTCATGATTAATTCAATAGAGTTTTATTTCTACGAAGGCTAAAACGAATTTGAGGCGGATTGAATGACAATATTTGCCACATCAATCTTAACACATGGTATATGAGTCACTGAACTTGTTAGTTTAAATAAAGCTAGATGTCACGGTCCACGATGTTTGATCCATTCTCTCTCTTAGGTCTCAAGTTCAATTTTGGCTTCCGAAAAAAAAAATGATTCGATGCTCATATATTGTGCATGGTTCGAATTTGCCAGTTTGATGGTTGAGTTTTGATCACGTTACAGCTGCTTTTAAGCAAAAACTTGACTGAGATAGATCCACGGAAGAAAATTTTCACATGGCACCACCATTGGACCTGTGCTCAAGCAGCTCGCGATGATGATGATGATGACGACGACGGGCGAAGCAGCAGACAGAGCTACTCCACCACCCTCCAAGGCCGACGACCCGGGATCTGACAATCCCAAATTCCAACGCGCTGAGCGGCGTCAGCTGCCAACGCCGCCGCGGCAGCTCAAACGTGCGCCGCAACCACGTGTCCGGCCGCACGCCCCGCGCCAGCGGCATCTGTAAAGCCCCCTTGTCGCCGCCCCGCCCCGGCGTCCACCCCGCCCCCCGCCCGCGCTTTTATTCCCTGCACCGCATCTCTCCCTCCTCTGCGATGCCGTTGCGCACCTCCTCCTCTGCCTCTCTCTCGCCGCCCCGAGACCCCATACGCTTCCCTCTCTGCCCCCGAACCGTGGCGCCTCCACCCGCTGCCGCGGCGATGCCACCCGTGGCGGAGCCCGACGACGCTCATGGGGAAGAAGAGGAGAATCAGCAGCAGCTGCTAATCACGACCAAGGGAGGAGGAGGGCCCGGGCTTGAGGGGGCTGGTGGTGGGGAGCTACTGCCACGATGTGCTGATCCGGGGCGGGCGCGTGGTCGGGGAGACGCTCGGCGGGGCTGCGGCCTTCGTGTCCAACGTGCTCGACGCCGCGTCGCCCCAGGAACAGGACGCCGCGCCAGCCCCTTCGTCGTTGTGGCCAAGGTGGGCCACGACTTCGTCTACGGCTCCGCGCCGGCGCCCGCGCGGCATCCGCCTCTGCTCTGCGCGTCGCCGACCACCTCCTTCCACGCCCAGTTCTCGGAGACCGCCGCCTCGGCGCACCCCCCGACCGGGAGCTCCGGCGCGTGCGCGCCTGCGACCCGATCTACCCCGCCGACCTTCCCGACCGCCGGTTCGCCTACGGCCTCGCCGTCGGTGTCGCCGGGGAGGTGCTACCGGAGACGCTCGAGCGGATGATCCGGCTCTGCCGCGCGGTGCTCGTCGACGCGCAGGCGCTGATCCGGGCGTTCGACGGCGACGGCGCCGTCGGCCACGTGGCGCTTGACGAGACGCCGTACGCGCGCCTTCTGCCCCTGGTGGCGTTCGTTAAGGCGTCGTCGGAGGAGGCGCCATACGTCGGGGTGGAAACGGCGAGGCGCTGCTGCTGTGTGATCGTCACGGAGGGGAGAGACGGGTGCCGGCTGTACTGGGACGGCGGCGAGGCGCGCGTTGCGCCGTTCCCCGCCGTCCAGGTGGACCCTACTGGCGCCGGAGACAGCTTTCTCGCGGGTTTTGCAACCGGACTGCTGTGGGGGTTGTCTGCGACGGACGCCGCGCTGCTGGGTAACTTCTTCGGCGCCGCTGCCGTATCGCAAGTCGGCGTGCCCACCTTCCATCCCAAGATGTTGCAGGTTTGCACCATTTCACTTGTTCACCTCCTTGTACACTCCAATTGGGAAGAATTCATGTTGATAAGGTCCTTGGCTATTCAATGCGACACTTACTAGAGGCAAAATCGTCGCTTTAACAGACTGCGGCCACGAAATGACACGATTTTTATGGATGTCATTTCCAGATGATTTAGGCTTTACCTCGACCTCGAGTAGTGTTTGGCTGCTAGGTAAGGTTTGAGGAGACGTGACTTTTTAAAATGAGCGTCCAAGACTTTTACGTTCTGACTTCTTACGATATTATCAAGGGCTGAATCAGCTGGCCACCATTTTCTTACTAGGGTGATGCTCCATTACAGACCATTAAATAATCGGGGAAAAAAAAAAAAAAGAGAAAGCATTTGATAAAAGAACTATATGAGTACTATTCATACAGTTAATACCTAAAATGAGAATGTATGTCTCGTGTGAAGATTCCACCCTTGTTAATGATCCTTCCTTCTATTTACGGTGTGCCTACAAAATATATTTTTGTGGCTTGGATTGCTTTGTGGCTTGCTTGGTTAGAAGAACATATTCTAGCATCCACGAACCACGATATTGCAATCTCTCCTTTTTCTGAGGACCGCTGGTCCAATTATTAATTGTCATACTCAAACAAAAATAATATTTGTCATATTCACACCTTCCTCAAGATCATTTTTAGGATGCCCAATGTTGGAGTAGTAGCCTTAGAATGTCTTACCATTTTCCAGGGTTAGCAATCTTCATATTTGGTCCAGGTTCCAGGGATCTAAAATCTTGATTTTTTGGTAAGAGTAAATAGTTACTATATGTATTCCTTTTATTAGCTGAATCCTCTTTTTTTTTTCAATTGGGTGCAGGCAGTTAAAGAAATACTTGAAGAGAAGACAACAAAACGATATAGTCCATGTATAAACGGCACTAGTTTTACCTTCGAGAAGTCAAATATGCACAATGAGTTACACGCAGCTCTCCAAGAAGCGGCGATGCTGATGTCTGAACAGCAGCAGGCTGATCCAGCAAACGGCAATGGTGGTGATATTTGCTCGGCATAGGAACTCACTTCACAGTGAATCAGACGCCAAACAAACTCAACACCGCAATCCTGATCTCACATTGAGGTCTGTAAACAAGCTGCCAGCAAGTGGAGAACTTTGTATATACGCTATCTCTGGCTTATACGACTATCCTGCTGCTGAGGCATATGGTTCGTTTCTAGTAGTACCTGCTATTGCCGACGAGAAAAAATGAAAACAACTGAGCCAGTTGAGCTGTGGCGCTTGTGCGCACCCCGTTTTTTGAGTTTTCAGGCATTCGCGGTGTTAACCTTTACCATCCTATATGTTGACTTCTATAAAAAATCTAGCGTTTTTACCCTGCCTGGGGACAAGGAAATTTATATATAACTGAACTGAGAACGGGTCGACACGCAAGTTAGCGCGTCACAGATGTCTGAATTCGCTTTCAACATCTACTAGCATTTTGGTTACTCAAACAGAACCAATAGAAACAACATAGTTTTTTTTTTCATATACAATGTCTTTATGCCATGATAAGATCAATACATACATATACACGATTCAGATTCAAAATCACTGGTCAGCTAAAAAATGTTTCACAACAGGCAGATCATCTTGGATTCAGCGTTTGAACTTAATAAATAATGCCGACACAAAGTCGGCCATATTAAAATTTCCAGTTCTCCGTACTTTGGAGATAGTGATCTAATGTTACACCTCAGTTTGTATATATCATGCTGTAACTCTCCCCTTGGAGCAATGAATAAGTTACCAAAGGCACAATTACTGGCAGGAGCCTAGCCTGTTTCACAAAATGCTTGACCTCAAGTATAACTACCTCAGCTGGTGCAGAAAGAAGCTGTCATAGAGCTGCTGTACTAGATGCCTGAGTTTTTCGATCATTTGGGGAGCCTGAATGAAATGATTAAAGAACCCACTACACGAGGAGCAAGAGTCCGCACCACCACATTTCTTACACAAAGCCAATGCTCGACCATATGCTTTCTAGCTGTTCAGAAGCAAGAAATGAATACAACATGATCAAATATGTGAGCTGGCAGTACAAGGTGCTTACAGATGGGCATCAGTAGATGTTCTTTTTGATTTGTGCTTTGACTTCTTTTCTTTCTTCTTATGCCTGTAGGGATGCGTGGATCACAAAAATGAGCATGGTGAGTTATAATAAACCATAAAGATGAAACGGCTAATAAACCATAAAGATGCTGACACAAAGAATGAAAGAAACGAGAGAGCCTACTCATCATGTGAGCTTGGATCCCAACAATGTTTCAGCTTGCGGTCAACGTGCCTCATGTCCTTAACAGTAGGTATATTAAGCTGGTCAACCTGCAAGATGAACAAAGAATGACAAAGTTACAGTATCTATCAAAA
The DNA here is from genome assembly GCA_015847255.1 of Hyparrhenia diplandra. NCBI lineage: Eukaryota > Viridiplantae > Streptophyta > Magnoliopsida > Poales > Poaceae > Hyparrhenia > Hyparrhenia diplandra. The sequence goes on along the minus strand of JADLZK010004485.1, from coordinate 22,498 downwards.
TGATTATGACATATGTATGGTATGTAACAAAGAATAGCAGAGACATGCCCATATGGTTACAAAATAAAGAGCATAATTGGCATACTAGAAGGGTCTTCTATATTTTCTACCATATTAATGACAGATGGATTTTAAATTTCTAATCTTTATTTTTTGTAGGATTTAAACTTATATTATGTCACTAAGCCTAATGTTGCCCAGCTTTAAGATTCTAACATATGTGGGCCCAATTGCAAGATCTACACCACAATGGGTCAATGAGGCTAGCTCTTCTATGAGTATGCACTAAAGACATTTTTTAGGAGGCACAAAAATCAAAAGGGAATCTTAAGAATAATAAAAATAAATAAAGGCCTCTTCATTGCAAAGACAAAATTTCTCACTACCGGTCTAGATGGGACCTAAATCAAGCTTCTATATATTTGTGTCAAACAGAAATATATTACTTGGATAAAATACACCTCCTATGCATAACAAGATACCATGGTGTAGTACAACAATACCATAGTGGCACTGAAAATTAAAATTTGGTAAAAGAATATGTATTGTGCATTGCCTTGCTGCCTAAATAGGAGTTAGGAGTTAGAACTTCCAGTCTCAATGCTCAGTATTTGGCTCTCGTAAGCCTTTTAGTTTACCATTGTGAATTCTCTTTAAAAAGCGACCACATGTAAGTCCACTTGTCATGATTTAACCATCAGCAGATACATCTGACTCTGGTCTTGATGTTTACCATGCATGACTCCAAATAACACGAGGTTTTACAGATAATACCATATTTGTTAGATAGATGACATGTTCAACAAACTATCAAGTTTTCAAAAAAACTATCAAGTTTTCTAACCATCCTGTGCAACACAAAATTTATGCTAGGCAATTGAAGCATGACATCAGTACTTTTCTTAGTGATAGATTACATTATATCATTGGAAATTAATACTGGCACAACCCACATGTACATAAACTTTATTTCCCAACGCCAAATCCTTACCAAGTAATTGATTGCGTTGATCGACTGAACAAACTGTTCAACCGGACAATCAGAATGTTGCCTTGAGAAGATAGTTCCCAAGTATCTGAAACCAATCAATGAATTTAGTAACATGAAAACAATAAATATAGAGAAAGCAACCACATATTGAAACACAACACCCTGACATGATATTCATAATAATTCAGATCAAATGTTCATGACCTTTCAAAGTTGACGACCCTGAGAAGATCATTGGACTTGTGAAGAGCAGCCAGTGCCAACTGCAAAATTTGAAACGAAGTATATAGAGATCAGTTGAAAATTTGAAGTTCGAACAAGCTAAGCTTGAGAAGTATGAACGTTGGATGCTTTCTCAATCAGAGACAACCAAAGCAGTAAATTCATGAAAATGGCAATGATACCATAACTAACAAGAGTTAGTGCAAGGTTACCTACCTGCCCAGGAGTATAGAGAAGAGGTGCATCAGTCAACATCATTTTGTCAACATGGGATATAGCAGCCTGGCGCAATTCCTGTAAGCCATTCAGAGGTAAGGATGAACACTGTACAACTTGCAGAATATGGTGTAGTAATTATTTTGTTTCTAAACTGAGAGCACATAGGGTGTCTAATCCAGCTTGGAAATCCAACTTCCTCATCTAATGATGGTTGGAGGATACTGTTTTAGAAAATATATAAATGGTGTATCTTCACTGCAGAGAATAGCAATCTTACGACTCATGAAATCATGTGCCAAAATTCAAAATAGAATCATCAGTTCCTCTGATGTCAAAGTCCCGGGGTTCCACGTCAGTGAGTCCCGGAAACTTGGTCCCTGACACATGGACCCCAATGCCCAAGGTTCCATGGACCCCAATGCCCGAGGTTCCAGTGTGACCAAGTCTCGGTGACTTAACATTATAAGATCCCATTGCATATTCAATTGATGTGCTTTTTGGGTAAAGAAGTTAATGTCCAATACTGAGCCATGATAAATACTCCCTTTGTCCAAAATAACTACAGTTTTAGAGTTTGGATTTTGTACCAAAAGAAAGAGTACAGTTTTAGCCTTTAGCCACCTAATGGGGCCCACTTAGTGAACTGAATCGGCATCGGAAAAAAGAAACCCATGCCTTATCTACTCAGCATACACAAGTCATCACAGGCTCCCATCGGCCTCTCAGTTGCTGCTGCTCTCTCTACAACCTTCCCTCCATGCCCCTCCCTTCCCTAGCCTCTCCCCTCCCCTCAGATCCAGGCGGCAAGTATGGTGGCACAGGTGTTGACAACCACCAGAGCGAATGGATGCTGTTGTGCAGCATTTGCTGCAGCAGCAGGAGGTTGAGTTGGGGCATGATGTGAAGCGACCGATCTGCGCCCGCAGCCTCTGGTTTGGACACGGGGAGGTTGTAGCCATGAGCACGGCTTCGGGGAGACGCCCACCAGCCACCTCAACCCCTCCCTTCCTGTTATGCTCATGCTCCTCTACTGCTCGAGGCTCATGTCGTAGGGATATGGCATGCCAAGGGAATGCACAGGCAAATTGTGTATGTGCATTAAATTCCTTTGGAACCCCAAATCTGGCAGCAAGTGCTCAACTAACTGGGGGCACATCGTCATTACCCACCACCACTAATTGGTCTCGAAAAAATCCTAAAAGTTCAATTATTTTGGGACATATGGAGTACTAGATAGCTGCAAATTGTGTTTCATCTTTGGCACCCGACTCAGTTATCCTGATTAGATTTGTCCTATTCCATCAGAGTTGATATCACAGAATATGAAATACAAACACTGTAACCAAGATGAGTCAATGTTTGCCCTTGTCACATGCAGAAATTATTAACATGGTAGTATTCCAACTAGAATTATAAACTTCTAATCTAATTCTAAAGGTGTGAACTAATGTTACAATCTTGGTACTAGTAATGTCAAACCCTGTGCAATAGAATACTAAATGTGTCACTCACAATTTAGATTGATTTCTGGTAAGAGACTGCGACAAAGAAAGTGGCTGGTAGAAAATGTTTTGCACATGATTACATGAACATCGTTTACCTAAACTTGTGGACATTGGAACACGTCCAAAAAGGAAAAGGAAAAGGAAAAGGAAAAGGAAAAGCAAAAAAACAGAAAATGTTACCTTCAAACGCTGGAATGGGCCATTACCTGCCCTGCAAAAATCCTTCATACAGAAAAACAATAGTATTAGACAATGAACAGTGCAATGGAGAGACTGAACTGGAAGAATTTATAACAGTGAATGAAATGGAACTCCTAAAACAAAGCAACGCAAGAAACTCGTTAATTTGCAGCATAAAACAAGTACAAACTTACCTCTAGGTCATCAATAAATCCTTCAATCGATCGATATGGAGCATAAACAATGAGATCAAAATCCAAAGTCTGGAAGCCAACAAGGAACTTAATGTCATATTCTGGATGCTTGGAGGTACTAATGAAACAAAGTGTGGAAGTGGCATACCTTAAGAAGAATCATCTCATTATTTAGAATGATCTGATGGTCCTGCTGAATTCCTTTACCAAGTTCCTCAGCAGAAACATGGTTTTCTTCCACTTTGCAGGAAGCATAGACACATGTTAACCTGTAAGACAAAAGTTGGTTAGCTGGAATTTCCAGACAAAACACTAAATACATTCAGGAAATCAACCTTGAATGTATAGGCATCGAACAAGACACAGCACACTCATAGTTTTCATCAATACACACACATCACTCTTCACATAATATGCTATAAGAGAACTTAGCTAAGCATGAGTACACTAGAAATCAACCTTCACATTCACAACACAAACATAGAACCATAATTGTTATCGTTACTGCTTAGTGTCTTGCTTACATAATATGCTTTGGGTGATGCTCCATTACAGACCATTGTAAATAGAATCTCTTGAAATATATTATTGCTGTAGCCTGCAAAGCAACCAGAAACCATGAGCAACCAGAATCATAGGCTCACAAAGGTTCCATCTTGGAAGAGGGGATTCTTTACCTGGATTTTGTGAGGGAACTTGAATGCAGCACATACTTCCTGAATCTTCTGCTCGTAAAATATCCGTGCCAATTGCTCCTCTTCGTAAGACAGAGGCTTTACACCCGAACTACCCTCAACTGAACCAAAGAAAACTATTTCAACACTAAGCGCAAGAAGAAAATTCATGAAAGCTCAGTTCTTTGGAGTGAATAACCGGTGATGCATATTTCATATTTTGGATTTGGATAGTGCGGGTTAGTTCTAAACCAAACAATGTCGCATACCATGATCCGGTGCGGGCTCTGGGTAGGAGACCGAGCCATCAAGCAGGTCCACACTAAGCCGCGTCGTTCCATACTTCACAAAGAGCACGACAGGAACGATGAGTAATCTCGGCATTAGCTAACCAAAAAACTGATGATCAAGTAGATACGGCTACTCAGGGGAAGCAATGCGGTCCAACCTGCGCAAGGGTCTGAGCAGCCCGCTGGTTTGCCGCCGCCCACCTCTTCATCTGCGAAGCAACAGCGTAAGGCATCGCGCCCGCGCGCCGCCGTATTGTCAGAAGGTCAGGAAATACACGAGGCCGTGCCAAAAGCATAGGAAAGCAAACCCTGAGCGCCTTAGCTCACCAGATCGTGCGACTGGAAGATCCACCTCTCCCGTTGGGTGGAGGTCCGGAAATCAGCCATCTTTGCGCTCCTCCTCCTTCGCAGTCACCACAGCCGATCGAACCCTCGGTTCCGATAAGCGGCGAGTATAGCGGGGCACCCACCACTTAGAGCAGGTGGCTGTGGAATGAAAAGGATGAAGCAACAGCAGGGCGCGCTGTTTGCCCTGTTTGGGCGTTAAGAGCGGCGGCGGGCGGCGACCGGTGCCAGCGGCGAAAGCGCCGGGGAGGTGGTGATGGTTTTGCGGTGGGGAAGGGAGAAGCGAACGAAGTCGGTCTTCTTTCTACGTGGGGCGACCTGGCCCAGCCCAATAACAGTCTGGCCTGTTTAAGGCCCAGTAAGGTTTTCGAGCAGGTCGGCTAGGCATATTCGGGAGAATTGCTTGCGTAGCATCAACAAAAAGTCCGATTCCCTCCCCCATATCATGAAAGTTCAGTTTTTTCCCGAACTCCATAACCGGATAAATCATATTTCCTATTTTGGGTTTCAAACCATGCAAATTACCTCCCTCGAAACCGGTTTTGAAGGCGGACCATGCTCCGGTGTAACCGCGGTTTTGCTACAGTGTCAGCGGGTTGCTACAGTGACAGTGACTTTTCCTTTTCTTTTTATAAAAATTCGGTTGAACCTTTAAAAAATCATAGTAAATCACAAAAAAATCATAAAATAAAAAAAATCCAATTTTGTTGGACTCCATATGATTAGAACTACACATTAAATATATAATATGATATGCTTTAGTACAAAGTTTTTTTTTGCTAAAAGGTTTTGTCTTTTTTCTTTTATATTTATTTGGCTGAATCTTTAAAAATTATAGTAAATCACACAAAAATTATAAAATAGAAAATCTAATTTTGTTAGACTCCACATGTGCATGTCTACGACTGTGAATATATAATATGGTATGCTTTAGTACAAAATTTTGGTTGTAGCTTTAGATCTATGCTTTTTGTAATTAATTGAAATAATTCGAACCCTCGGTTCATAATTATTTTGTTGGACTAAAGCATACCATATTATATATTCAATGTGTAGATCTAATCATGTGGAGTCTAACAAAATTGGGCGCTATTTTATGATTTTTCTATGATTTACTATTATTTTTTAAAGATTCAATCGCAAATAAATAAAAAGAAAAAGCAAAACCGGTGCCAAAACTTTATACTAAAGCATATCATATTATATTTTGCGGTGGGGATCTAATCATGTGAACGGGGTCAAAATTAGATTTTTTATTTTATGATTTTTCCCATGATTTACTATGTTTTTCAAAGATTCAACCGGTTTTTTTTTAAAGAAAAGACAAAGGGGGTGCGTCACGGTTTTTGGCGAGGACAGTAAGGTTTTTCGACCAGGTCGGTTACTGTAGCAAATCGGGAGAAAAAAACTTGCGTGCATCAAAGATGCATGGTTTGAAAAGTTCACTGAAAGTTCGTTTTTCCTATTCACCGAAAGATTAGGCATCTGGGTGGTTCATAGCATCAAAGATCGCGATCTCCCTAAAACATCACTGAAAGTTCGTGTCCCCGTAAAATACCACCGAAAGTTGTCACCGAAAGATTAGCCATCTGGGTGGTAAAAGATGTGTCACCATGGCCTATAAGTATCTCATTGACTCAGTGACTCCGAGAGGCCGTAAGGATGTCAAATAGTCCCTCTATTGTACAAATAAATGTCTATTTTTCACTTTTATAATTCTTGTTTGACTATTCATTTTATTTAATTTTTTATGTAAATAATAAAATAAATAAATAATTATAAAAATATCACTAACAATAAAATAAATCATAATAAAATAACTAAAAAATTTAAATCTTTTTGAATAGATGAACTGTCAAAAGTCAAAAACAGACATTTATTCGTGTGACAACGGAGTATTTAAATGGCCTGTCTGTCGCTAACCGTGTTAACCGAGCAGCCGAGCTCCTTCCTCCGTCTCCGTCTCCGGCTCCGCACCGCAGGCGGCAGGCCCCCGTCTCCGGCTCTCCACTCCCCTCCTTCCGCCGACGAGTGGCCGTCGCTAGAGAGCGGAGATGGCCGACGAGCGGGTGAAGGCGGAGGCGCTGCAGATCCTGGGCCTATTCCAGGTGCTCCCCCGCCTCGTCGTCTTCGACCTCGACTATACCCTCTGGCCCTTCTACTGGTCCGTCTCGTCTCTCTTTCCACGCGCCCTCGGCCCTCTGATCTGATGACCGCCGCTAGGTGTTCCTTGTTTGTTCGATTGACTGGTCTCTGGTTTCGACAGCGAGTGCCGGTCCAAGAGGGATTCGCCGAGCCTTTTCAGGCACGCCAGGGGCATCATGTACGCCCTCAAGGAGAGGGGATCGACATGGCGATTGCGTCTCGCTCGCCCACCCCGGACAAAGCCAAGGTGTTCCTCGACAAGCTGGAGCTCCAGTCCATGTTCGTCGCCCAAGTAAGAATCCTTCCTCAAGCCGGCCGGGCCGTAATTTTCGTGTGGTGTTGTTGTTTCCCTTTCTGCGTACTGTATAAGAATTCCTGGGTGTGCCATAGTTCAGGCAAATTCTTGTTAGAAAAGAGGGTGATCGATAACATGTATGAAACTGAAAATTGCTCTTTATATGGCTATATATACCGCTATATGCAAGCAAAGAGCGATGCAAACAGTCGTTGTGTTGCTTGTGCAGGTTTTTCAGGGTTACTGGGCTAGTTTCATCTAGCACATTGGTAACGAACAACTTATATCAAAATATTTTTTGTTAATTGGCCACAAAGAAAATAATGAAATCTCAGTCCAATTCTAGAATTTGCAAATCTCAGTCCATCGTCTTCTCAATAAGTGCACATATTGCCGTAACATTTTCTAGGAGCAACTCCAGGTGTTTCCTATAATTAACTTGCTAAACCAATAAGTTTAGCGAGTTAAGAAAATAAGGAGCAACATCAATTTCCTCTCCAATAGCTTCCTATACTGTTTCCTAAACGATTGTGCATTGACGCCATTGAGAATCCTGAACTATTTCTAACCAACCAAAGCTTTTTAATAGTTTCTTTGTCTCTTACCACTTTCTACCCTGGAATCCTTTATTTTTTATAATTTACTTATGCGTCCAGTTTACTCCTATTTTCCGAGAAAAAACACCGCACGGGGAGCGGATATCGACTGTGGAAACTTACGAGTTGGAGGGGTGATTTACTTCTTACTTTTAAGGAGTACTTTTGCCAAACTGTTGCAGGGATCTTTTTTCTATTTTTTACAAAAAATCTAAGTAGTGAGTTCATTTAGGAAACTCCTGGAGTTGCTCTAATATAGTGGCCTACGGTACAGTAAAAGTTATGTAACCATAAAAAAATTCCATGCCCAATGATATGTTCCGTTAATGATCTTGCACGCCACACGATTCTGTGTTCAGTGCTCAAGTTTTTTTCTGGATCAGATGCCTTTTCTGGTGTAAGAACAGAATGCTGAATACTATATTGTTTTCTCTTGGTCATTGTATGAAGGAAATATTCTCCAGCTGGACTCACAAGACTGAGCATTTCCAAAACATCCAGAGGAAAACTGGAATTCCCTACAGATCCATGCTTTTTTTTGATGACGAGGACAGGAATATTGATCCGGTAACACTTGCTCTCATTATGCTCGCCTCATTCGCTATATCCAAAATTTAGAATATGTTTTCAGCGACTTTCTGTTATATTGCTGGAGACTATGGATATTTAGATGTGCTAATTCATTCCATGATCAAGTATTCATGATTGGAAGGGATGTGTAGCTTACTTCATAGAACAAAAACTTGAGTTAGCTGAATTATAGGTTAGTGGGTCTGCTTGTTATTCTCTGCACTATATCACTAAAGACAACAATTTTGGCTTTATGTGGATCAAATGGATTGATTATCGTAGAAACACACTAAAATAACTACATAAATTTAGGTATATGCTATTTGGGTTCTTGCATACACCTTGGTTCCCCAAAACACAACTCTCCTCTTGAAGGCATAAGTATGTAGGTGTGGTCATATTGTAATTGCGCTTCCATACATGTCCATCTCAATTGCATGTATGCTCGCGCAGAAGTTACTTTTATGACATTCCTGGCTTCACGTCACCTTGACTAATAAATATATTCATCTCTTGCTTACAGGTGTCAAATTTGGGGGTGACGAGTGTTTTAGTAGAGAACGGGGTGAACCTTGACATGTTTAAGCTGGGTCTCAGTAACTTTGCAACTAAGTATGCTGCCTCCGGCAGAAAGGAAGATGAATAATCTCGAGGAAAAGTGATACATTAGAAGAAAATACCTTCAAAACATAGTACTTGAATTTCTTGTAATCAATTGCCACTATTCATGAACAATTTGTGGATGAAGGGTGACCACACAACCTAGCTTTTGAACTGATGCAACGCCTATCTAATATATTTAGTTGAAGGCAAACACTGCGTGTCTTTATTTCACGTGAAAACAATATATGCATCTGTTTTGTTCTGTTTTGTGTCAGAATTTTCTTGTGCCCTGTAACGCCGCAAGTATTTTGTTGCGTTTTTCACGTTAAGTTTTTTTTTTTTTTTTTACAGTGAGATGTTTTGTTATTAGGCATCGAAATCGAATATAGTTCGTGGCGTCATACGGCTGTTTGGTTTGCATCCAAACTTGCTGACAAGAGGACAGGCGCACCAAATATGTCATCAAATTGATGCCCAAACTTCTTGTCAAATTTGCCATTTCTAAAACATGAACATACCAGATTTTGCATATATAGAACAAGCTCGGGAAATTTGGGTAGTTGTTTGGTTGGTTGCAAAATTTGCCACACCATATCTTAACACGTCGCGATTTCATGTGTGTGGGGTTATTAAATACTGAGGTTATTAAGAGCATGTTTGGTTCATGCCGCTGCCCGCCACGCCACGAGTGTGGCGGTCGAATCACTCCGCCACGGCCGCGCCACACTTTCGTGAGCAGCAGTAAGAGACATGAGTGACAGATGAATACGGTGCTAGCATGTTGTCCCTGCTGCTCTGCCTTGTTTTGGGCCCACCATCTCTCTCTACTGTTGGTCAGTTTCAATAGGTGTTGTACTACATAGCCAGAGCACAACCGCAAACGACAAACATGGCAGCGTTGTGGCGTGCCGAGCAGCGGCGCCATCCAAACAGCCGCCGACGTAGCGTGGCGGCCGACAGCATGGCGTGGCGAGCAAGGGTGCTGAACCAAACAATCCCTAAATCTAGGTTGTTTTGCTTTCTTTTGGTACATTTATATAGGGCGTGTTTGATTTCGTGGCCCTGGCGAGCCTGACCCATGAGCCTAGCTGTGGCCAGCCAGAGCCAGGCTCCAACCATGCACCTCTCTTGTTTGATTCTTTTTCACTGTTGAGCCAGGTTGAGCTCACATTTGTGTTTGATATGGTACATGGATGGATAGGGTGACCTCACAACAGACATTCGGTGGCCTTACCACTCCCTCCTCCTCTTTGGCATTTCATCAAACACCACACCGTCACCGGCGAGGCGCTACTACCCCCACCACCTTCACCTCGTCGGCGCGCACCACACTGAGGTTCGTCGGAGCGGGCAATGTGCCCCAGAGCCACGACGGCTCAGCACTGCGGCGGCGAGGCAATGGCTAGCGTGTGTTCATTCTTGCAGGAGGAGTCGACACAACGGCACTGCGGCGGCGAAGCAAAGACTTGTCGTTCTTGGAGGCAAGGCGCAGGAGGTTGATGTCGGCGTCGGTGGTGGAGGCAGGAAGAGCGCCGCGACGACCGCGCACCACCACCGTCCTCTTCGGCTCGCACCATCGTCTACCGGCCTCAGGCGCGGAAGACCTCCGCCCCGGCCCGCGCGTCGCGAGCATGAGCGCGGGGAGATCCACCCCGACCACCGCCGCCGAACGCAACATAGGCGCTGGGAGATCCACCCCTACCAACACCCCAAGTGTTAATTACCGCTTAAGCAATGGGTTAGACAAAAATAAGTTTAGTTATAGTTGGTTGTGTTGTTGGATGATGGTTTGATAGTATAGGTTGGGAATCTGAAATTTGAATCAAATTCAAGTTTGATTTGAACTTCGAAAAACCCTATTTTCTATTCCCTCTTTTATCCCCTTTTCGTTATTTCAAAATCTAGGCAAATTTTGACAAAACTTCCAAAAGCTAGTTTGTCTATCTTGTCTTGATGTACAAAGTTGGTGTTTTGAGTTTTTCAAGTTCTTATGTAAATTTAAAAGTAATTTTGAATTCAAAATTCTTCCTTTTGACCCCATTTCAAAAAGTCATATTTAGAGGCCGAATTTGAAAATCTTCCAATTGTGAAAATTGTAGATCTTGAAATTTTAAGCCAAGTTGCTTTTTGGAGTTTTTTCGAGTTTAGTTCAAATTTGTGGAGAATTTGATAAAAATCCGAAAGTTAGGGTTGTGGATGCTACAGTGCCGCACATGGGTGCCCATGCCGCCCTTTGTCGCCAAATTTGCCGTGGTCTTCGCCGGCCTTCTAGGCGCGCCTTGGCCGCCCTCTGCCGCTTTAAGATCGCCGTGAGCGCCCGTGGTGTCGACCATCCGCAGCCCGCCGCCTTTATAAAGCCTAGCACCGTCGTTGTCGCCGTTCTTCCTCTATTTTCACCGCCGCCGAGTTTTTTCTTCGTCGTCGAAGTCCACCGCCACCGCACCATCTCCACCCGCGCCACTTAGCTCGAAGCTCCGTATCATCCTTGCGCTCCTTTTGAGCCGCCTCGCAGCCCCTAGCACTGCTCGTGCCGCGCGAACGCCGTCATCCTCCTCACGGCCGGCAGCAGCGCCGCCGCGAGCCGTTCCGCCGTCGTCCCGCTTTGCCCGGTGAGCCCCGAGGAAAACCAATTAGTGATTTTGAATCGCCTTGAGGTAGTGGTCGTGGCGACTTCGCCTCGTTCCGCGGCCGAGGCCCGAACACGCCGGAACGAACCTTGCCTTGCCGGAGAGCGCCGCGCCGCCATCGCTTCGCCGCCGACCCACCTCCGACGGTCCCCCGACCCATCCATCTTGCTATTCGAGCCCACGGTGAGCTCCCCGGTCACCGACCATGTCATCCGCTTGTCGTTTCATGCGCCCATAGCCCGCCGGAACGCCGCTGGCCGCCGGGCGAAGCTTTGCTCGTCCGTCCGCCGCCGCGCACGGCCGCACCGCTTGAGACCGGTTTTGGGTCGCTTGGAGTGGGGAATATGGTCGCCGGAGTGTCCTAGAGTAGTTGCCGTGGCTCGCCGCTCGGGAGAAGCCGCAGCAGCCGCCTCCGCCGTCGCCGCACCGCCACGCCCGCCATGGCCGCCGGCGAGGTGCCACCGTGCCCTAGGTGTCACGTTTTGGGTGTCATCGTGTGCGGGAGGTCGAGGGGAGTACGTGAGGGCTAAGCCGCGTCGCCGGGGACCTCACCGCCGGCTGACAAATCGGCCGGCAACCGCCGGCCCGGCGAGGTCAGCAATGGGGCGGCGGTTTGGGGCCGGCCTACAGGGCTGTTGGGCGGCCTGTTGGAACTTGGGCGAGTCGGGCCAAATCCGGCCCGATGGTCGGTTTCCTTTAGAATTTTGTTTTCTTTTTTATTTCGGATATGAATAGTGTTGTTTCTTTCAAATTTCATAGGAATTTGAAAATAGCTTCAAAAATTTCTGAAAATTTTTGTAGAGCCTTCCTATGAGTATGTCTACCCATGAAAAATTTGAAACTTGAGTTTTGAGTAGTTTTTGCATGTTTTAAAAATACAATCTTTAATTGAAAAATGCAACTTCTATGATTTTTAGAAAATAAAATATTTATTCAAAAATCATGAAAATTTATTTGGTACTGTTTTTATGATGTGACCTTCTTGTATAAAAAAGTTGGAGTCGTTTTGAAATGTTTAAATTTTTTTTCTATATTATGCTTTATTTTATTTATTAGGAAGGTGAGTGTTTAGAGTTTAATGACTTAGGTTTGATGTGTGATTTGGGATTGCTTTGTGAATCTTGGATCATACCATAATCAAATGGTCCTTGAGAACTCCTTAGGCAATGGTGATGATATCTTGTAGAGTAGTCCAACAAGTTGGTTTTGTTGGGTTGCAACTTTATCGTGAAGGGAAGTTGTACTCAAGTGTTTATTATTTCATGCATCGTCAAGCATCATGTTTATACTTCATCATGCTAAAGCATGCATCATCATTTACGTGTAGTAAACGAGAGAGTGATATGGTTCGTGATGATCGAGATTGGAAGACGGTGAATCTACCAGAGGTGATGGGGTCAAGATTAATTTTGGTGATCCGGTTTTGGAATCGACTTTCCCTCAAACACGGGCAAGCCCCGGAGCATAAACCCTTCTCGCTTTTTATAAATGTTTTATTCACCTTAAGTCTAGTGCAATGTGCATTAAGTTAGTAGGAGTTGGTTGATACCGTTGCTGCATGATTACCTTGATCTACAGTTATTCCAGAAGTTATCCCACTAGTAAGTGTAGGTCGATCTCTTATGCTTAGTAATGCCTAGACTTCGGTAGAAGTCGAATGATGGCTTCATCGTTCGCGAGATATAGGTTTTATCTTTGTTCCTCCGGGCTATGGATAAAGAGAACACCCTGATGGTGGTTCATGAGAATAAATATGGTAGTATTGAATTTGAGGTCGGACGGGGACGTAGGTTGAAAAGCCGGCGGGATACCTAGCCGTGCTTGTCCCGTGTTGGTCGTGTAAGGACCGTCCGTTGTTTGGATTGTTAAGTTCGGGACTTTTTGAACGCAAATACGCGCGAGGCCTTCTACGGCAAAGGCACGGCCGCTGTTTGGTTGTCACCCCAAGTCGGTCGACCCTAACTAGCCACATACTCCCAGAAAGGCGGATCTCGGTGGAGCCAAATCGGGAATGGCAACCACGCACCGGGGGAGTGGAAAGATGGCGGGAGTAGCGTGTACCCACCCTACCGGTCAAACTATCATTAGGGCCGGGGTAGGGAGGTGGAGTATTGTGCTCTAGGGTGGCGCATGCCTCATTCCCGTTTTGGACAAATCAAAGAAGGTTGATATATGCAAGCTTAAGTGCTACATATGTCGTGTGGTTAGGGATCCCCACCGGTATTAATCGATTCGCGAATCGCCGTTGCTTCTGGTTATGGAGACCCGTTCTTACGCCCATTCATCGTAGTAATTGAAGAAACAAGGTTACTCATGGTTATGAAAGAAAAAGAGATGCGAGATAAGTTGAGATGTGTTGCTTAAAAAGTGTTTGAGATAGAACATGTGCAAATCTAGCTTTATTTATGCTCCGATAAAATTTATGCTAAAGATATTGAAAGTAAGGATCCACTTGTAGTAAGCTTTTACGCAAACTTCCCATTTCTAGCTTTACTTCCCTTTAGCCAACATATCCTTGGAGTCTTTCTTTTTTTGTCGGTAAGTCTTGCGGAGTACATTGTGTACTCGGGGTTTGTTAACCCTTGTTGCGGTGTTGACTCGTGATGTTAACCCGGGGTTATGTCGGTGGGCACGACATGATCCGGTTGTCTTCTAGTTCTACTCAGCTTCCGCAAATTAAGTTGAGTTTACTCAAATGTAACTTATTCACCTTTTAAAATTTATGTTATTATTCTTCCGCACTCGATCTATATTTTTGTAACAAATGTTGTAATGTTGTAGCTACTCCTTTGTTGATCCCGGTATGAGTGGTTTAATCGGGGTTTCGATGACACCCCGACAGAGCTTCTTAAGTTATTGGGTGCATCTGCACGGTATGCCGAGGTCTTTGGGACAAAGACAGTGCGTGTGGGCCCAATAATAGGAGGTTGTCACAAATTAAACACACCGACGCTGGGGAGCTCCACCCCGACCACCGCCACGAGCGCACTCCGGCTCCGCCCAGGCACATGCGACGCGGACCGCCCGGTCGAGTGGAGCGGCCGCCGACGTCGGGAGGGAAGTTGAGGAGGACGGCGGGTCCGGTGCGGGTGGAGCAACGATGCGACGGGACGGATCTCGCCATTGTGGAAAAGCTCGCTCGGTGGTAGACATGGCGGGGGCGGCCGAAGGTGGAGATGAAGAGGTAGGTGAGCGTGGGAAGGGAGGTAACCAAAGACGAGCGCAAGCACGGAAGGAGCCCGGCTCCGGAAACGAAACGCAGGAGGGAGCGTGCGGCGCGAGCCGAGAGAGAGAAGAGAATTTGCATCGTGGGAGCGGTGGGGAACAGTCCAAGGGACATCAAACACGGAATCAGATCCCAGAGCCAGTGCCGGGGTCTTTTTGGCCATATCAAACACGCCCATAATAACTCTAATGGACTCGCTCCTTGTTGACGGTAACCAACGATATATTTTTCCCCGTCAACTTACTACGATAAAGGGAGTAAAATTAAACATTTTTATACTCATATGTATTTATCACTAATAAATTCCACTTGTAGTATCTTGTATTTATTTTGCAGATTTATAATAAAAAGCAAGTGGAAAATCGACCAAAATACGCCTTCGAGGAAGCGCATTATTGCAAAACTCAAGCCCAAGAGCAAATCGACCCAAAACATCAAAACTGGGCGAGCAAAACCCGCCCACAACTTTTCGAGGGCGAAAGCGACACCCCACCAAGACCCGGGCGGGCCGAGCCTCCTCGGGGTGGCGCACCACCCCCGGTGCGGCCGCACCCTCCCCGAGGCGGTTTCGGCCCGACCTCGGGAGGCGGTTCGTGCACCTTCCAAACGGGGTTTCCCGCCCTTAGTTGGTTGGTTTTGCGCATACAAGGAAGGTTTACTGTGTCGGTTTGGTGTAATTTAGCACTTAGGCCCCTCCTCCAAGTGTATAAATAGGCCCCCTCTCCCTCTCTCAACACACACCATTTGGAGCTTCCTCACTTTCTACTCTTCTTTTCTACTCCTCTCCTCTCTACTCCTCCACTTCTCTAGTTCTTTTAGTCTTTAGTAGTATTTGGAGCAAGGCTAAGCTTCATTGGAGAGCTTGTACTTGGGAGAAGGAATATTCGGTATGAATACATTTATGGTTTATCCTCAAGTCTTGATCTCATATGCTTGTGCAATAGAGCTAGAGTATTTACATGTTATATTTTGACATGTTGTTCTCGACACAATCATGATAGAAGAACTAGACTATAGTTCCTATGTCATGGTTAGTCGTCGATAGAACTTAGGGCCTAACCATTCATGCCATGTATTTGAGTAGAGCAAGAGTTGTCTTTGAGGTGGCGGTTCGTTGTGTCCTTCGGGGTTTGCTCGTGTTCTTATTCCATCCATCCGTAGGGTGAGGGGCCATGGGGGACATGAGTAGTGTCCTAGTATGCGGGGCGCGTGGTGTCCGGATGCCGGTATCCTTCGAATATGAGTGCATGCCACGGTTGAGGGGGTAGGCGGCTTGGTCGTGACAAGCCTTGTCCGTCCCTTGAAATCCCCCACGTTAGGTGTGTGCTTATAGGAGTTCGTAAATGCCTTCCTTCAGGGCGGATGCTCCGAGGTCTCCCCGTCCATCTCACTCTCAAAATTAAAACTCTAGTCATCTATGTTTGCATGATTATTAACGGTTCTTTGCACAGCCTACTTTAGAATGCCCGCTCCACTTAGGAATATTCTTTATTCTTTATTTTCCTTTTTATCCTTGAGGTTGGCCCAAGTGTGTGTCACACTATCTTAAACTATCATGACTTACCCCCTCGTATTGAGTATTGGTCAACTGCATAGACATGTTGTCTTGTTCATGCCCCTCGCTAGAGTCCTACACCATGCCTTCCTTTGGGAAAATATAAATAACGATACCACTGAATATCTCCGGGTGAAATGCTACAACGGTATTTCCGCAGCGCTTATGGACTTGTTCGTAAATGCTACTGAGAATGCCACCCGACATCCCGTGGCGATGGTAGGCGGAATGTAACAATTCCGGCGAAGTCGTTGTGGGAAGTCAACCTGCGGGTTCACGCGGTGCTCTTGCCTTTTGGCACTTGGCGCTTAGAAACGCAACAATCTACCACCAATCCGAATATAGGATGAATCTAACGAGATACCCGAGCCTAAGCACCATGCTTACACTACGAATATTACCTTAACCTAATGCCTTGATTAAAGTACTCAAAAGAGACCCTTGCAGATCGGAAGAACAATATAAACAATGATGCTTACTAAAAGAAGAAGTAGATTACCGGAGTAACTCCAAGTGTAGGTTAACTTCCACCGAGGTACAAGTTGTAGAGGTAGCATCGACAGGCTAGGCACCTCCTCGGAGTTCCTTCTCTCTCTCTATCTCTCTTATTCTAAAGACTAGATCTAATGAGATCTAATCCCTCTTGAATACTAGCTCATCTAGTTCTAGTTCTAGTTCTAGTTCTAGTTCTAGACCTAGGAGGAGACTTCGGGGCCTCGGCCTATTGATAATGAATGATAATGAATTAGGGTTTCACCCAGGGGGGGGGTCTCCTTATATAGCCCTAGGCGATGCACTACGCCCTTGGATCAAACCGACCTTGAGCAACGGTGTAGATCTCTTCTTAATGGCGGTTGAACCGACCTTCGAAGCAAAGGCCGACAGGGGGGCCCACGGCGCGCCGCCGCCGCTACTAGGGCGGCGCCCTCGCTCACTACCGGTGGGCCCCCAAAATCGTGGCTCATGCCTTCTCGGTGTCTTCTGGAATGTTCTTACGTGGGTTTCAAGTTGGATTGTTTCAAGGATACGTCTTTATGTCGTAGGGCTTGCAAACTCTTGGGCGTTTTCCTGTTTAATCCCTAAAAATATATAAATCACCAAAACTCATGGAATTATGTCGTAAAAAGCCCCTATACTATGTTGATATTCATTTTAAGCCCTTATTTCAGTTTTAAAAACCTCTATATTTTATGCTATAAGAGATATCAACAAGCTCCCCCAAGCTTACCCTTTGCTAGTCCCTAGCAAAGCCAAACTTAGCAATGGATTAGGAGTTGCTACAACGCTTTCACGCCTCAAAAGTACACATGCTTTCAAACAAAATTTCTCCTCCGGATTAAAATAAACCTTTTCAACCTTCAACTTACCCATATTACCTTTAACCATGGAGCTTATAGCCTTTTCTTGGGATCTTGAGCAATTGAAAGATAGAACAATCAAGTCAAGCACCATGTCTCAGACTCTTTGTTCAACCATCATTCCGGAATTTTTGCTACTTTTCAAAATAAAACTCAAAGTTCCTTTAGTATGACCCTTTCAAGTCTCTCATTTGTGGTATTTGTGGATCCTCACTAAGGCAATAACGTTGTGTTGCTTTTCTCTCATAATATGTGGTATTTTTGGACTAAGGAAGTAGGACACTATGCCTTCTTCTCTCTCACCCTATATCTAGAGCTTATATGTGGAGTTCATAGGTGGGAGAAAACTAAATCTACTTACTAAGCATATATTGTAAGTTCAAGCAATGGATCCAAAGTTACGA
Organism: Hyparrhenia diplandra; assembly: GCA_015847255.1. Lineage (NCBI taxonomy): Eukaryota > Viridiplantae > Streptophyta > Magnoliopsida > Poales > Poaceae > Hyparrhenia > Hyparrhenia diplandra. The sequence continues at coordinate 4,499 of JADLZK010004485.1, read as the reverse complement.
GTCATACTACATGTGCATGTGTATGGTGTAGTGGAATGAATATGGTGGTAGGTGTATAAGGTGAATGTAATGAATGCAATGAGGGGAAAGAGCCTGATTCTACTTTAGCTCCTTGAAGAATCATCTCTCTTGAAACTTGGAAACACTTGAGAGAACCAGGTTGCATATTCTTTCTTTCTTTCTTTTTTTCATGGAGCGGGCATCTAGTACCCATTGTTTTCATAAGCGGACACTTGTCCATTTTTTTTACTCTCCTTTTATTCTCTTTTTAGTGAGGTAGGCTCTACTCGCCCGTAGGACACTTGTCCATTTTTCATCTCCCTTTCTTCTTTTTTTTTTTTGAATACAACCTAAATCTCTTTTGCAATAATTTTTTGAGAGATAGACAAGAGTAATGGAGCTTTAAGATTGTTGGCTGAATTGATGGGTGTAAGGAATATTTTTGGTTGTTCTCTCTAGGATTGGAGTAGAACATTTTTGGTGGGTATATGATGGATACGTATGGTGGGTGTGTGTGGTGGATGCTTACTTCGGGGGTAGAAGTAGCATATATGCAAGTGGAATAGAGTGGGATGAGGTGGTATGAGGTGGAGTGTGCATGATAACCAGAATGACAAGTTTCCAAGGATCGACAAAAGATTGACCAAACTTAATGCAAAGTAAGCGTACCTATATATATATCGAAAAGGGTTTTCCTAGCTAAAGAGCATGTATATATATATGGTTGTGGTAGGAGGTTCAACACTTTGTCATACAAGAACTTATCATGTGCATTTATAATTTTCAAAAAATGAATCTCCGTAAATCTAGTGTCACTAGGGAGTAAGATAAATAGCAGCTTAAACTTTCATATATCATATCCGTCAATCACCTAGACTTTAGAGCAAGCATTTGCTACACACAAAGTTTTTTAGGTTTAGAGCAAATCTCAAGTCAAAGCAGTTTTGCACTAAAGGCTCAAGAGAAAAGTAAGCTTGAAAGCTAGGTACTTGAAAAGAATTACAACGGAGCAACTATTCATCATTTCCATGCATGCGAATTAGCTTCAGAGTTCATTTTATTTTTTGGCGTAAAAGTAACCTTTGGTACACTCCTTCTATTTATTTATTCTCAAACCTAAAGATCACACTAAAATTATATATATATATAGCCTATACTTTTTTTATTTGGTTTTCTATGGTTATACATCTTTTTATTTCTTTTTAATAAGGCAAACATATCTAGCTAATATTAAAACATAGGAAAGAAATACTTATCGGGATAATCAAAAGTGCTCTCCCCAAGCTAGATTGGAATGCTCGGGTTGATGATGTGGAAGTTGAGGTAGACAAATGATGAGGGTGTCATCCTATCATGTCTCTCTCCCTTTGAATCCTACTGAACTCAAATAGACAACAAAGCTAGTGGAATAGATTAGGCGTTAGTGGTTGGCCACATAGGCTTCATGTGCCTAGATATGGATCACAATTAGTTTAAGCGTAACTTCAAATAGAAAATATTTTTGGAGTTTTATAAATTTATATGCAAAGAACTATGATGCAAATGCAACTAGATGAATGCATAATTATTTTTATGCCACCACGGTGAATATCCTTGTGGGTTGTTACACACCACAAGATTATTCACATGGGGCTTTAGAAATTTTCAATGCAATGCTAATGCAGAAATTTAAATATGCTAAAGGAAAATGATTATGCAATGCAAGGAAGTAAATATGGTATGCATTAAATATGGATAACTATCGATCTTACCTCCTAGGCGAGGGTTCAGTGTTTTAAGTCTCCCTAACAAGACTACTTACCTTGTTGATTTCTTAATTGTATCATCCGATCTTGGTAGGTGCATCTCCGAGATGGTGATTCTCAAGATGGTGTCATCCATGTTCTATTGTTGGTCCAACACTTCGAAGTGAAAATTTGATAGTGGGGGTTGGCAGCCTCCTGCTTCATGTGCCCGCTTTGTGGTTTAGGACATTCACTCATAAAAATTTGGGGAGTGACACTCTCAACATTTTTGCTCGGCGTGTGTCCCGCTTTGCAAAGATAAGGTAGAGATCAAGTGCATGGGCCCCCGTTGGTGGAAAACACCAACAACTAAAAAAATTCATTTTTCTTTAAGACCTTAGGCACATTGAACAAGATGCATTTGATGTATTATATATTTTGATTAATCTTAACTAGGGTGGTAAGGTCGAAGATGAAACATGAATGTTGTAATATTTTTTGCTTATATGATTGGGACTATGAGAAGAGAGTGGTGTTAGGAGCAACTTAACTAAACATGTTGAGCGGATCAAGCAAGGGTGTTACTCAAACATGTTTGGTTCTTTATTTATGAACATGCCATAGTTGAGGGTATTCATTGACAACTTACCTCAAGATGTTACCTTTATTGTTGGAGCATGCTTTTTGGCACCTTAACACCTCGTGGTGGACCTTTCCATCTGCTTGAAGCTTTCCTTATTTGGCCTCTTATATGTAGCTTATTCCTGACTTGTCTTCTTCCTTTTTATTTCATAAAGTTCCTTTGTCCATGCGCGCGTCTTCCTTGTGAAAGATTTTTTGTATCTTGCTTCTTCTCATGTGAGTCCATCTCAGGACCTCCCCCAAGCTTATTCGAGAGTTTCTTCTTTTCTACAGGGGTTAGTCCAACAAAATATACCAAGATCTACTACAATATACTATTGGTTCAAAAATCAACCTAGACACCACATCTAATTTGATTAAGGAAGGCATTTAACCTAAGCACCACGCTTAATTTAAAAAACCTTTAGAAGTAAAATCAGCACACCTTTGGTTCAAAAATCAAACTAGACACCTTGTCTAACTTAATTTAGGAACACAACATAAACTAAGCACCATGCCTAATTTAAAAAGGTGTTTGAAAGCACATCAAAACCAAATCATATAACATAGTAGATTATGGTAACATGAAAACATTAAAGAGATTTATTCAAAAGTAGATGAAGAACATGATTCTTCTTCTTCATGTCACTAAGGTAGAGACAACCAAGTAGTGTAGCAACATCATAAGGAATATTTCTATGCATGTTAATTAATATTGCACAATGATTGGTTGGACATACCTTACATTGTCATCCTTCGCTCTCCTTGCTCTAGACCTAAAATGGTTAGCGACAAAAATACCGAAGGAATATTTCCTCATTTATATCTCTATGCTCATTTCACAAGGGTTTTATAGTAATAAGGTAAACACTCATGTTATTTCTTAAGAAGTGCTTGTTTTTAGGACTGCAAGCTCGTCCTTGGGAAACCATTGAATTATGATTCATGATGATAAAGTGGTTTCCCTTCAATCTATCTCAAGGTTCATGTCTACGGGATTTGGAATATTTGTGATAGATGAACACATCCACAACCACCCTTTCAAAATCTAAAGGAGGAGAGAGAATACGGCGGTCGAAGAACTTGAGCGTGATAAAGATAGAGAGACTAGATGGTTTAGGAAGTTGATCATGTGAACATGGACTAGATGAAGTGTCTATGAAGCAGCTCTCAGGCTCATTGATGTCATCTTCCTTCTCAACCTCCAAGGTTAATATATCATGGTTATCTAAGGGGTTCCTTGGGTTGGTGTCTCTGGGCCGATTTCATCTAAAATTTCGTCCATCAACTCGATGGTCGTGGACACATATGTTATTAACACTTTCAAGTCATTGTTGTTGGTCTTCTTGGTGGTCTTGATGATTCCTAGACATGGGTTGTTTCAAAGAATTTCTAGGATCATCATGAGTCTCAAAGAAGTAGGGATATGTGGATTCATTAGGGTCAAGGATGGGTTTAGAGATAGGTTCGAATAGGTCATCTTGTTTAGGCATAGAAGGGAAGAAGATAAGGTGGTCTTCTGGATAGCTTTGCTCTCCTTCTATGACATGATCGACATGCCATCCTTGGGTTTCTTCCAATGTCTTTTTAAAAGAATAGGCATGTTCAACAAGAGTCATCTCCTTAAAAGAATCAATTATAGTCACTTGGAGATATCTTGTATGGACTTCTCCCATAATCTCTAAGGGTAGGTTCAATGTGCTCTTTCAAAGGTGGAATTTCTTCTTCCTTTGGGGGATTCACGGGATGTTGCCGGTTCAGGTGGATAGCTAAATTTTGGGATTGGAATTGTTGTGAATTAGCTATCGTAATTTCCTCTTCTTCCTTTTCTCGAAGAGTACTAGGGGAGGTGGAGTATCCACTAAATTTGTCCACGAGAAGTCTTGCTTCTCTAGCAAAAGTGCGGAATGGAGGAATGCGCCTCCCGGCTACATTAAGGTCATCTGCATCTTCCTTATTAAGACCTAAATAAAAATGTTGAAGAAAGACTGGTCCGGAATAGCAAGGTTTGGGCATGTAGTGGTAAGGACATTAAAACGCTCCTATGATGCAAAGAAGAGACTCTTCTTTGTGTTGTTTAAAAGTTAGAATTTCTACCGGCTATGGGCCACTCGATAGGTGGGAAAGAATTTTAGATAAAAATTGGTGTACAAT
>JADLZK010004484.1:0-80042 GCA_015847255.1 Hyparrhenia diplandra | reverse complement strand
CACAAACACCTTCCATGAGCCAACCGTGGCTCCTGTCATGAGTTTGTGGAAGAGTACATCACAACCTACCCGCCGGGTTGGTTACCATGTTCTTTATCATGTACTTAATTTGATGCCTATGATGAAACCATTGCCACTTTCTTGAGAGGTAAACAGGGGGAGATGTTTGAATTTGTGAGGTACCGGGCATTCCACATGGCATGAATATCCGAAAGTGGCAACCAATCACCCCTAAATGTGTCATTGTTCCTTTTGCCATGCTATGACCCTTATGCTCCAAGCTCAAACATCATATGACATGGCATGGTAACTGAGGCCAATGATCTAAACTAAACTTCCTTGATGTTGAATCTCATAGCTTGTTTGTTTTTTGGCCTAGCAAAGCATGGCTTGGTACGTGGTGTCTGAGAGGAGGGTGCCCGGTGTGTACAGTTCATGGGCGGTGTGTGCTACATCGGTGGGTACCCAAATAACTACCACATGAGTTTTCCTACCGGGGAGGAAGTTTGAAGCTTCTTACTTGGAGTACACCTGGAGGTGACAATGTGCCTCTGTTGGACAATGGTGCTCCACCTATGCCTTTTTGGACAATGCTGCAACACCTGTGGCAACTTGGCTCTTTCCTGTTTGTGTTGTTGCCATAGTTCTGCTATCTGGAGTCCTGGTGCTGCTGCTGTTGATCATTTTCGGTTTTAATTATTAGCCGCTGATGATTACCTTCATCTCCTCGACCTTATTCTTCTTTGTTGTTGTATTGCACGTGATGATAAACAATGTCTCCATCATCTTGGGCTTGTGAGGAACTGGGCAAATGCGTACAATTGGTTTTGTTTCTCATTTAGTTCATCGAATCATTGGAAACTTACATGCCTCGGGAACTATTAGTTCATTTTAGACTTTCTCGACGGGCGAGGCCGCAAGCTTTCGGTGATTTCATGGCCTCGATGATGTCCTATTTGAAACTAGAGATATGATTTTCTTCCTTATGCTCCAAGCCCAATCGTAAAACGTGATGAACCCATTGTATCTCGAGGCTAAACATTCATGTTTTTTTAATTGTGTTATCTTTGGTTCATGCAAAGTTATGTTTGAGAGAGTGAGAATGATGGTGGTAAGGTCACCAATGCAGCTGCTCACTCTCCTTTTAAATGATACATCAAAATGGTGCATTGTGCAACCAAACAAGGCAACTTGTATCGGCTCATACAAATAAAACCGGCCCATACTACCAACCAAACAAGAATAGGCTCGGCTGAATGCAATCTCAAAATGCAACCAAACAAGTGAGGGTGTATGGATCCGGCCCAGCCTAGGGGGCCTGGATGCCCCTCGTCCCGCTAGTTACATGCGGGGGCAACCAATCACCCCGTAGTTGTGCCCGAGAACACCCAAAAAAGGTCTCACGAGCAATATCAAAAGGGATAATTTTTTACCATGATTTTAGATCATCTAATCAAAGCCAAATCCCATATCTACTCGTCCTCCCCTTGTCCGAAGCAAGTCAAATCATCCCTAGATCTGCTCCTCCCTTCTCCCTTTGGATCCGTAGCATGGAGCTCAAAATCTTAGACAAATCCACTTTGGATGCAGGCGCATGGAGCTCGAAATCAAAGCCATACCAACGGATTAGGGAGGGATGGAAACCTACTCGTGGGGCTCTTTGCTTTGGGGCCGCCGGTTTGCCTGTGCCGCCACGGGGTGGTTCCTGTCGCCGCCTTGAGGCCTCACCGTCGCCTCGGGGCCCTCGCCCGCCGGGTTGCACCGTCGGCGCCTCGGGGCCCACCAATTCCAAAGATGCGTCGCGCCTCCCCTCGGGCCACACCGCCACCGGGATGCGCGCTCCACCACCTCGGGGAGGATGTGGCGCGTGCGGTCCAGGGTTTGGGCGCACAACCGAGAGATGACAGGGGAGGGCGCGGCTGTGGCGCGAGGTGGGAGCGGCCTACGGCGAGCATGGAGGGAGGTGCGGCGTCCCGCATCCCTCGGTGCTTTCGGTTGCTGGCGCGGCGTGCTCCCGCGGCGGAGGTCCGAGCGCAAGCGGCGGACAATGTAACGGGAGATTTTCATGGGGGAAGCGAGTGGGCGGATCGGAGCACAAGCGGCGCGGCTAAAAGAAATTTTCACGGGAGAAGATATTGTTTGGGTTCAAATTGCTTTCCCTAGTAATTTCTATCTATTTCCTAGGGAAACTTCGTGCGGAAATAAGATAGCCGGCCACGTTCCTTCGATCCATCCCGACCAAAACAAGAGTTTCGCGGGAAAGACGGGTTTCCCCTACGGTTTTGCCATGTAACCCTATATTTTTCTCTAGGATACCTAAAACGGTAGAGAAAGAAATATACCATAGGGAAAATTGTTGATTCTAGTAGTGTGTTAAATTGTGTGTCCCAATGTCCTCTCGTTCGTTTGAACTTATCGGTCGACTTATAGTGTTTTTTCTTTACAACAAATCAGCGCATAGGAATTTTCAACCCGACTTTTCAGCAAAACAAACAGGACCAGAGCACAAACTATAAGGTCTATGATACAGATCTGAACAATTGTTATTTCTTGATAGTAAGGCACATATAACCATAGTTATATGACATTAAGTCTATTAAAAAATTTGGGGCAGAGAATCTTCGTGCTAACTTTTTTAATGTACATTTAATAAAAAGTAGTCTGGCCAAAAAGCACTTTTTTTCGTTTGTGCATGCAGCACTGTGCTGCTAGCTGCAGCCGCTGCTATAGAGTCCAGTTGCTTGAACCGAGATTCATGCTGTAGCTGGGGTTTGTAGGATAAAATAAATGGCTTTAAATATTCTTATTTTCTTTAAAATGAGAATATAGGTAGCCTCTAATTGGTCACAGCTCCAGCTTCACGAATTTACGAAGGTACAAATAGTTAGCTTAAAAATCTATAGATTTTCTTAAGCTGGCTTACCAAACGGGGCTTAGTTGCAGCAGCTGGAAGTGCAGCTGCAGCGGCAACAAGCAGTGCCGAGCTGGAAGGTCTCCGCTCTAGTCTAGTCATATTCGGCTCTACTTTGGCTCTACTTTGGAGCTGAATTTCTCTGTCCTAGCCATATTCTTAATGGATCGGGCCACAAAAGGTAATCACTTCAGACCTCGAGGCCGTTGCATTTATTGCTGTGACCACGTGTTGTCGGGGATATAAGTTACGGTCAATTTATCGACACATGGAAAAATCTTGCTCCTTGGAATTTGTCACCGCGTCATCCAATCGGAGCTACGTGTTCCGAGTCAATCTCAAAGGAGAGCTACTACATTTGATAATTAAGGCCTTGTTTAGTCTCAGGCGTGTAAAGTTTTAGGGTGTCAGAGGATATGTTTCACAGGATGTCGGAAAGGGTATTCGGATACTAATAAAAAAAAAACTAATTACAGAACTCGCCTTTGTAAACCGTGAGACAATTTATTAAGACTAATGAATCCGTCATTATTGCATGATTACTGTAGCACGTCATTGTCTAATCGCAGACTAGTTAGGCTCAAAAAAAAGTTTTAGAGGAGGAACTAAACAAGGCCTAAGCCGACTCCTGCCTCTCAAGCAACATCCTCGTCCATCGTCACGTCATAGAAGTCACCAGTTGCTACAGGCCCAAAAACTATTTACGTCAAACTATAAAAAATATAATTTTGGGATTAATTTCACATAACTACTACTATTTGTCAATCACTTGTACAATACTACAATATTTTATATGGGTCCACATGTTAACCACATAAGTTATGCGTGGACCCGCATGTTAAATTGTGTGTCCCAAATGTGGGTTCTCCTGTTCGTTTGAACTTGTCAGTCTCAGCCATGGTACTACAGTGTTTTTCTCTTAAGTATGACAAATCAGCGCACAGTAATTTTCAACAAAATGAACAGGACCAGAGCACAAGTAGTTATAAGGTCTATGATACAGATCTGAAAAATTGTAGTTTCTTGATAGTAAAGCACTTATAACCATAGTTATTATATGACATTAACTCTATAAAAAAAAATTTGGGGCAGAGAATCTTCGTGCTAACTTTTTCATGTACATTTAATAAAAAGTAGTCTGGCCAAAAAGCACTTTTTCCCGTTTGTGCATGCTGCACTGCGCTGCTAGCTGCAGCCGCTGCTATAGATAGCGATCCAGTTCCACCACCCTTTGCCTTTACTCTCCCCTCACATCTTGCAGCTCGCCCTAAGCTCGGTAGTTGAACAAGTGAAGCAGCAGCAGCAGCTAGATAGCGATCCAGGATCCACCATGGGAAACACCCTCGGCTTCGGCGTCCTCGGCTTTGTCCTGGCTTCGCCGTCGGCGGCCGCCTGACGCAGGTTCGAATCCATATCAGTGTTCACAAAAATATTGCCAGGAACATACAGTGTTCTTCCCTCGTCTCCTTGCCCTTTTCGTGTCCTGCTAACGTGTATATGCTTGTTCGGACACTGCCGGCTGCAGCGGCTGGTGGTCTCAATTCCATATGTCCCCATTTAATTTAGTACAGTAATAGTAAGTTAAATCCTTGACAACATATGCAGAGCTCCACAGTCTAGATTGACATTTAATTCTTAGTAAAATTTACCTTCCCAGGATCAAAGGTTGTGATTTTTTTTTTCTTCTTGACCAAGGTCATCCTCTGAGAAATCGTGGAGATCGCCTTATGTGCGCTTGTCTTAATCTGGATTAGGAGGAATACGAGGGATCTCAGGCTTTGACGACCTTCCCATGACAATAGATTTATTTTTAATAATAAAAAGAGATTGTTCTTTCTCGAAAAGAAACGGAAGAGGATCCTCATGAACCAATCTGCTGTTACTGAGACCATAGCAGCTCGTGCAGTTTTTTCACTTGAATGTTTTCCGCTTCGTGTGCGTGATTGGATATTTTCTTTTCGGCAGTGCTGCAGATCCTCTGACGTACGGCCCTCCGACGTAGAGTCACTAACGTGCGGGCCCCGGCCTCACGCGTCATGGACGCGGCAGTACGACCCGCCTCCGCCGACCGCGGGCTTGAGCTGCCCTTTGCTTCCTCCAGCCGCGAAGGCCGCCGCCGCACCCCGTGGCGGTGGCTCCTCCCCGGCGAATTTCGCCGCCGTCGCGGCTCCCGGCGGCCGCATCTCCGTCGTCGGATCCGGCTCCCTCCTCTCCGAGCGGCAAGGTGCTGCTGGTTCAAACACTGGACACCAGGAGACGAGCAGTGGGGTGCCCGCCAACAGAGTGGTGGCTTCTCAATATCAATACAAGTAAGATGCTGCTCTTTGTTGCTTCTTCAGATTTTTAGATAATGAAAAGGTCGTCGCGGCTTCCGTCCTCTTCGAAGAAAGCCATCGATCCACATTTATTACAAGCAAACCAAAGCTCCACACACACACACACACACACACACACACACACACACACACACACACTAAGAACCAAAATAGCAGTATTGTGAAATCTGAAATAAAAAAGGCCATCTATGGTACGCGAAGAACTGCATAGTACTTGACTCTAGGATCTGACATATCCAAACCAAATCATTCCTTTGGTCATCCGCGTGCTGCAACAGAGCCCACAACAGCAGCCGTGTGCTGCAACAGAGCCCAACACCACAGCCAGTGAGTATAAAACCTGCAAAATAAGGTTTTGGTTTGCACTTATAAAAAATAGTGCCATTTCTCGTAGCCAAATTGCCCGAATGAGCGCCGCCAGTTAGTGAACAAATGTTCTGAACTGAGCGGAGGAGGAACATCAAGTATGATATAGGCGGCACGCCATAGAAACTTGGGCACTTGGCATAATGACATTGGAGATAATTGCGCGAAATTTCTCCCTGCTCCATCGATTCAGTTTTATTGTCTTTGTGGCCACAGACTCTATCTTGCTCTCTGTGTTCCTAGGACCGAGGACATTGACGAGTCATCTGCAGAGAGTCTGCGGGACTCATTGAGCTATGCCAGAACCAACAAGATGCTGATCCAGGTCCCAATATTAGGAACAACAAAGAAATTCTGGCGATTATCCGACAAAGCGACTAGGATCAGCAGAAAACTTGCATTGATACTGAGGAGCCAGCACTCAGTTGGCAAGTACCTCACAGCTCCTCTGCAGGTGTCCGACGTCTGGATTGGGGACAATGGGAGTGTCAAGCTCAGGGGGTCAGTTTCACTGGTAAAGGCTTCAGTATTGAGCGTGTGAGAGATGACTACAAGCACCTTTTCAAGGTCCTGATTATGTTGATTAAATTATCGGCTGGGGATATCACCAAATTGCCTCCGGACTACGTGGAATTCCTCATGCTCTTGAACAGGGACACCATGGCAATGAAAGATGAATTCTTGATTGTAAACAATGTTGCCCTGCTGCCCATGAAAAACCGGTAATTCTTTGACTCAGTGTTATCGACTTATCGTCTTTGTCGCCAGTCTCATTTTGTCACTTGTGTTCACAGCACTGAGGTATTCCTGATGCTACACGATAAAATTGTTAAATCTATTGGCCGTACAAACACAGCAAAGAAGAAGAGGATACTCTCTAGCCTCCCTTACCAGAACGACTGGTTGGATACTGCCAAGGCAAACACAAAAATCGAACAGTGGGTTGAGGGTGTCCAAAACGAGTACAAAAAGGACTCCACTTGATCTACTGCGCCTCAACAGAAATGTAAGGAGCCACTTGCATCAGTACAATAACGACGACGACATTGAGGAAACTCTGTATTGTGAATGGCCCGAGCTGCTCATGGTGATGGAGAAGATGTTACATTTGGAAGGTGAGCTCGAAGACACTGACATTCAGAACAAGTTCGGCTAGTCAGTCCTACTGCAAACATATGTATTCTACTACGTTTACTGCGGTTGTTAAGCTGCTGTTATTCGATCATCAGTGCCAAAGTTTGCGGTGGAGTGATATGCTACCTGGTTTATGTAATAGGCTAGCAGCTTTCTTCCGGTCTCACAACTTGAAGGCAAATTTGGATCAGCTTTATAAAACTATGCTGCCAAATATTGCCTATGCTGTAAAAACAAACTTGTCATTGAGTTTGCGTGCATCCTTTAATCCCTGGTTCTTTTAACAATGCCTGGATTGTACGTCAGTAAGCGACATTGCAAGCACTAGCAACGTTCTTCGAAAGCACATGCAGAGATATTAAGACCCTGAAAATAGATTATAGCAATTTCATGGTCTCCTTTGCCTCAAATTTTACATCATCTTTGATAATGATGAGACATACACAAAGGAGATTTGATCCATCTTGTTACTAGGTACCTGATAGCCTTGGATTACTGACGAAATCATTACACTGTCAAATTCGTTGGTAAGCAGCCTGAGCTGAGCTCCTCTTGTTATAGAGTGGCATCGGTTCCTTTTCGTCCTGACGTTGCCCATCAATATTTGTTGGTACTAGGCTAGTAGTAAGCTGGGCGGGTCACGACTCTTCTCAACAATTAGAAAAAAGAAGCTCACGAAATGATAAAATGTTTAGTATCTGAATCTTTCCGTTTCTCAGGGTGAAGGGATAAAGTGCTTAAAATATGAATCCTCCTTTCACACAAAAACCGAGAGCACGAAAAGAAACCGCCGTTGTTCTTTCTCATTCACACGGGGAAACGTTGATACAAACAACTACAGGATTACATAATATTTATTCACGATCCTACCGGTACCAAAAAAATGAAACTACACATGATCCGGAGCTCTTAAAGCTACAGAAAGAGGAATGCTAACAAAAAGACTGAACAACAAACAAACTTCCGCTAGTTATATCCAATCCTTCGGATCTATGCACGTGTCAAGAAGTTTCCATTCTTCGGTCCCTTCTTCCAGTTTCTGCAAACAGGGTTCCATACTTGCATGTTAGTGTTGAAGAATAGTTTTTTTTTTTTTTTGATCGGGCCATTCACCCGTATTTCATTAAGAGGAGAAAACCAAATCCAAATACAACAAACCCCGATGCCGAGAAGACATCACGGGAGAAACACCAACGAAGACCAAAACATAAACTAAAAGCAAGAAAAGCGAGGGCGGGGGGGAACCCTCCACCTAACAAACCCCACAAGCTACGCCTATACAAAAGATAACTCAACACCTAGGTAACTAGTAGTGATCGGGCCGTAGATGATACACCTCGGCAGCAAAGCATCTGCCGGGAAAGACAACTACCTCGGTGGCAAAGCATCCACCCAAACCTCCTTGGCGGCCAAGCATCCGCCAAAAACACCTCGATGGCAAAGCATCCACGGAACCACGACGGCGGCAAAGCATCCGCCCGGAAGCACGACTGAACCCCTCGGTGGCAAAGCATCCACGGAACCACCACGGGCGGCAAAGCATCCGCCCGGAAGCACGACCGAAGTCCTTGGTGGCAAAGCATCCACGGAACCACCACGGCGGCAAAGTATCCGCCGGAAGCACGACATGAAGACCTCGGTGGCAAAGCATCCACGGATGACTAACTACGGCTACCACTAACACCAACAAGACAAACCAAAGGTGAAGAGTAGCATGAAGTGCAAAAGGCGCGGTCTGCGCCGGGACGGAAGGAAGCGGCGAGACGAGAGACCGGCGAGAAGGAGGCAAAGCAACGAGCATCAACGAAGCCGAGGGAAGGAATTGGCGTCAGCGGGCGCCAACCGTTGTGTATAGCATCTGGGGATTTTCATCCCACCAAGCTTGCTCAACAACCGGCCTCGACAGCGGCCGGGAGCGAGTGTAGTGCGAGGCACGCGGCGCCACTAGCAAACCACCACGGCAAAGCTCGTGCGCTACCTTGCCGCCCGCGAATCACACCACCACGGCGCGACAAGCGGGGACCAAGGACACCGCCACCGATGACGCCACCACCACGGGCGCGCCGCCACCACAACACGCTCCACCGGCACAACCGGATGAAGCCACCGGTTGCGAGCGCATGCGCATCTCGGTGCGCGGGCTGCTGTCGGGAGCGTCGGCGCCTTGGGCGGTAGCAGCAACAATACCCAAGGCCCCGCCCGCGGCAGCCGCGGCGGTGCCAGCCACCACGGCGGGGTTTGGAGGGCTCGCGCCGGCGCGCGATCCGGGCCCGGGAAGCCCGCCAGCCGCCACCATTGCCGGCCGGGGCGGCGGGGCCGCCGGCCGCCCGAGGAGGCACGGGGCACTGGCGGAGGGAGGGCGCCGCGGCGAATCCAGCGCCCGGGGGCCCGTCCGGCGAGCTCCCACGACCAGGCCAACCGGGCGGGGAAGCCGACCGACCATGGCGCCAGCCCGGCGGGAGACCGTCGCGCCCGAGTGGGGGGGGGCAGCGCCGACCGCCCGGGGTGGCCGGATCCGGCCGGAAGGGTGCGGGGGGAGGGGCACCGCGACCGCCGTCGCCCCGTCACCGTCGCGCGGAGGTGGGTTCTTTGGAGGTGGGGAAGGGGAGGGGTTGGGGTTGGGGGCGGAGGACAGGTGGGGCTTCGGCGGGCGCGCCCCCTGTTGAGGGCAGCCGCCCGGCCCCACCTGCCGCCCCTGGCGGCCGGGGCGGCGGGCGGCGGCCGGAGGGAGCGGCGGAGGGGGCTGCTGGCCGGCGGCGGGAGGCCCCCCGCCGCCACGGGAGCGGGCTCTCGGGAGCGGGCGTGTTTCCTTTCAAAAGCGCTGTTGAAGAATAGTTGCCCATGTTGTCAGTATGATGCACAGTAAATACATGAGATTTTACCAATAACATAAAAGTTTCAGCAGTGCGTTTGTTTTCTTCTTTTCGTTTTTCAAGGATTCTTTCTCAAGGGGCAAAACTAAGGCACGTCCATGTACGTTGAGTTGGCTGAGCACGATGGCAGTTTAGTGGAAGAGACACCAGTATGCTCTCAATCCTTCCTCCAGTCTTCAGGTCAAATGTTGTACTGTACCACGATCATAGACCTACAAAAGGGCAGTATATTAGAGCCAGACTGCCAGAATTCAGGTAACCAAGCAAGCTGATACTGGCTATGTTAGCTATAAAACAACTTACAAGGTTGAACAGCACATAGCGACCTCTCCGCAGTTGCTGCCGTGCCTTGTGCTCCTCGTTGAATGGAGTGTCCTTTCGCCGTTCCATGATTGGTATGTATGCAGGAAGTAGAGTCCGCACATTCTGTAAAAAATAAATAAAAAATAAAAATCGTTTTTGTTTGTTATAACAATAAGTACGAGCTCATCAAACACTACACATCATATTTGTGGTGCCAAACTCGAGTTTTTAGATGATAGAGAATTTTTTAAGTAGCTCAAACTTATTACAAATTTCACAATTTTTGGAGTTGAAATGAATTTTCTATGGATTTTACAAGGTCAAGGGCTGCTGTTGTGCACCTGCAGACCGTTCAGGGACAACGAGTGCTCCCACGGACTGTTTGGGAGGACAGTCAGGAGAATGTCGGACCATTTGGGAGAACATGTGTTCTGGCCGACCATCCGTCAGAGCGTCGGGCCGAACATAATAAGTTTGAGCTACTTAAAAATTCTCTATCATGTAACACATTTACCTGAACACATTTACGTGGTTCCACTGATGGCCGACCATCCCTTCAGGTAAAGCAAACTATGTCACGACAAAGTAGTACGAGTAACTTACCGTGTGTTTGGTTGGGGGTTGGGTGGGTTGGAGTGGCTCCAACCCAGGTTTTAAGGATGACTCCAACTCTTCTCATGTTTGGTTGATTTTGTTGGGGCGGGTTGGCTCCAACCCTTGATATCTGTTTGGTTAGAGGAATTGGGATATGATTGGATGGCAGGTTCACTCCGTTAGTGGGTCCCACGTGTCATTCTCCTCTCGACGAGCACTTTACATCGGGAACCCTACAGATCTCATAAACTAACTACGCCCTTATCGTAAATCCTTCTCTCTGGCGGTTTTACAAAGTGAACACACAAAAGATTTTAATTTGCATCTCGGTCCTTTCTTCTTGAAAACACGGGCGAGGGGGCGTGCGGGGCGAGATCCGCCGCCCCGCGGCCAGCACCGCCGGGGCGGGCGACCTCCGCCTCGGGCGAGCCGCCGCGGGCGAGAACGCAGCGTGGGCGAAGCTCGCCGTGCGGCGAGCTCCGCCTCGGGCGAGCCCCGACGGGCGGATCTCCGCCCCGTGCGGGTGAGCGGGCGAAGCTCCGCCTCTGGGCGAGCCGGCGGGTGGATCTCCGCCGTCGGGCGAAGCTCCGCCCGGGTGCGAGCTCCGCCTCCCAGGTGAGCCGCCGCGGGCGGCACCGCCGCGGTGGGGCGAAACTCGCCTCCCGAACGGCGAGGAACGGCGAGGGACGCTGCGGAGATGTTTGGGCGAGGAACGGCGAGGACGCCACGGAGACGGAGGAGACGGCCGCGGGCGGAACCCGGACGGGTTCGCTCCGTCCCCTCGAACTGGGGGCGGAGCCAACCCGCATAATCGTCGAATATTCTCTCTCGGGCGCTCCACTCCCTCGCCCCTCAACCAAAACAGGGGCGAAAGTGGGTTGGCTCCATCCGGTTGGCTCCGCACCTCCAACCAAACACACGGTTAAATACTACCTCGGTCCCAAATTCTAGAACAGTGTCATGTTTTAGTGCATCCAGTTTGATCAATTATAGATAAAAAAATATAAATATTTATAATATTAAATAAATATCATCAGATTAATTACGAAATGTATTTTCATAATAAATTGATTTGAAGTCATAAATGTGAACATTATTTGCTAGAAACTTGGTCAACTGTGAAGTACTTTAAATGGCACGCATACCATAGTATGCAGCTGTACAACGAAGTAACATCCAAACATTGAAGGTGATACCGGAGTATCTTTTAGATCCGTATTTCTGGGTGTTCCTTGTGATTGTGAAACAGAGATCTTGTGCAGTAATAGCAAAGTTATTCAACATCAGTTGGTAGACCTAATCTATAGACAAGCAATAGGACAACATGCATGACTGCAGAGAGAAATTCAAAACGAAACTGTATCTGCACTCTGCAGATACATTAGGTACGTTAGGAACCAAAATAGTAGACTGCATGAAACAGCGGTCAGCGGCTCCAGCTGCCATCTACGGCTGCTGCTACAGTGCCCACTGAGGAGGAATATGATCCGAATTATACATGAGTCTTGTGGGGGCGCCTGGAGGTTCCACTGTTTGGGTTATGTTTATTAGCGGATTTGTTTCCGTATTGGACTGCAGTCAGTCCGTCCCTATAAATACATCTCGTAAGCCGCATGGGAAGAGTTGAGACGCTCATTGTATTCCCCCGTTATGTAAACTCTCATCATATAGTGAAGATGGCCGGTTGGCGCCGTTTTTTCCCCGCAAGGGGTTTTTCATGTAAATTCTGTGTCTCGTGTTCGATCTATTATTTGCATTATTTCCTAACAAGTGGTACCGAGAGCCGTGCACGAGATTGAAAAAAAAAAAAAAAAATTAGGGTTTCATCCCTGTTCGTTCGCCGCCGCCCACCGCCGGAATCGATATCTGCGATTTGTTCCGTGCTGTCAAGCAGCGACTCGACCTGTCGAGTCCAAGGCGGAGTTCGAGTTGAAGCCGCTGCCGGATCTACAAAGGTTCCTGTTGCTGCGCTCGACCGTGGATCGAGGTGCTGCGCTGCCGCGTCCCAGGCGGAGGAAATTGACGCCGCTGTTGGTGGTAACAAGCTGCGTCGTGCTGTCCAGCTGCCGTTCAGAGGTCAGCTTGTTGTTGCCGTGAAGAGATTTGCTGCTCGTCCTTGGAAGCTCGTCCGTGAGGGTCAATTTTGATTCCTGCTGCGCACGTGAATCAAGCTGACTGATCAGATTGTGGTTTGCTCCTTCGTGAGTTGAAAAGATCAATTCTTGGTGGAGATTTTTTTGCTACGTGCACCCAGCAGTATACCAGGAGGTTCTTCAGGCTGCAGGTTCTTGCTAGAGTTACACCTAAATTTCTGCAGATTGTTTCTTCTGGTTATTGCTGTTATTTCTTCACCATGTCGATCAAATATGATATTCCTCAATTGGATCATGACACAAGGTTCGCTCTGTGGCAAGTCAAGATGAGGGCTATTCTTACACAGGCTGATGTTGATGATGCTCTTAATAAATTCGGCAATAAAGATTCAAAGTCTTGGACTGCTGATGAGAATAGAAAAGATCATAAGGCCTTGACTCAAATTCAGCTTCATCTTTCAAATAATATTTTGCAAGATTGTCTGCAGGAGAAAACTGCAGCTGCTTTATGGCTCAAGTTAGAGTCAATTTGCATGTCTAAGGATTTGACAAGCAAGATGCATATGAAGATGAAGTTATATACGCACAAGTTGCAAGAGGGTGGCTCTGTGCTTAACCATCTCACGGTCTTCAAGGGAGATCATTTCTGATCTACAGGCTATGGAGGTAGATTATGATGATGAGGATTTGGGTTTGATTCTTTTGTGCTCTTTGCCTAGCTCTTTTCAAACTTCAGAGATATACTTTATTATATAGCCATGATACTCTAACTCTTGATGAGGTTTTACGAGGCGTTGCATGCCAAGGAAAAGATGAAATTGATGGTGTCTTCGAAGGTTCTGCTTCCAATGGAGAAGCGTTGTACGTTCGTGGGAGGATAGAAAATAAATCAAACAATGGCAATAGAGGCAAAAGTTCTAATCGTTACAAAGGCCGATCAAAGTCTCGAGATAAAGGTGATAAATTCTGCAAAGTATTGCAAGAAGGATAATCACTTTATCGAAGATTGTTTGAAATTGAAAAATAAAGAGAAGAGAGCCGAGAGAAAAGGTAAATCCAATGGTGAAGGTAATGCTTCATTCTTTGCTTCTAAAGGCGTATAATTTTCTTTGGTGATACGCTTGTTGCTTTTCTTTGGATGTGCAAATAGTGATGATGGATTCTTGATTCCGCTTGCTTCTTTTCATATATGCATTAATAGAGATTGGTTTGTCACCTACGATTCTCTCAAGGTGGAGGTTACGTAGATTGGGTGATAAATGTCCCGGATATTGTTGGTATTGGATCCGTTCAAATTAAGATGCATGATGGCATTGTCGAGAACTTTGGGCGGAGGAGGCATATTCAAGCATGAGCAAGAATCTTATTTCTCTTAGTACTCTTGATGCTAAAGGGTACAAGTACTCGGTGAAGATGGAGTTTTAAAGGTGTCTAAAGGTTCTCTTATTGTTATGAAAGGTGAATTAAAATCTCCAAATTTGTACCGTCTTCGTGGTACTACAATTACAGGTGATGCTGCTGTAATTTCTAATTCACCATCTAATTCTGATGCTACTAATTTTTGGCATATGCGTCTTGGACATATGAGTCAGCAAGGCTTGCATGAATAGTGCAAGAGAGGACTTCTTGATGAACATAGCATCAGTAAGCTAAAATTTTGTGAGCATTGTGTATTTGGCAAACACAAGAGGGTGTCGTTTAATACCTCTACTCATAAAAGTAAAGGTATTCTTGATTATGTGCATTCTGATTTATGGGGACCGTCTCGTAAGCCTTCTAATGGTGGTTCTCGTTATATGTTGACAATCATTGATGATTAT
This sequence comes from Hyparrhenia diplandra, assembly GCA_015847255.1. Classification (NCBI taxonomy): domain Eukaryota; kingdom Viridiplantae; phylum Streptophyta; class Magnoliopsida; order Poales; family Poaceae; genus Hyparrhenia; species Hyparrhenia diplandra. Next base: position 65,612 of record JADLZK010004484.1, on the reverse strand, counting down.
TCTCGTAAGGTATGGTCTTATTTCTTGAAGTATAAATCAGAAGAATTTTCAGCATTTAAAGAGTGGAAGATTATGATTGAAAATCAAACTGAGAAGAAGGTTAAAAAGCTTCGCACTGATAATGGAATGGAATTCTGTTCTAATGAGTTTAATGCATATTGCAAGTCTCAAGGCATTGTTAGGCACTACACTATTCCTTATACACCCCAAATGAATGGTGTAGGCGGCGTATGAACAACAGAACTATCATCTCCAAGGCCTGTTGCATGTTGTCAAATTCGGGTTTAAATAGGCGGTTTTGGGCTGAAGCTACTTCCACTGCTTGCTATCTTATTAATTGTTCACCCTCAATTCCTCTTGATAAGAAAACTCCAATTGAGGTATGGTTTGGATCTCCAGCTGATTATTCACAATTGAGAGTTTTTGGTTGTGTTGCTTATGCTCATGTTGATAATGGTAAATTGGAGCCTAGAGCTACTAAATGCATTTTTCTTGGTTATCAACCTGGTCTTAAAGGTTACAAATTATGGAATCCCCAGACTCAGAAGGTTATGCTTAGCAGGAATGTTATCTTTAATGAATCTGCTATGTTTTATGACAACCCTTCTTTTGTTGATGCTCCTATTGAGGGAGAGAAAACAAGTGTGTAGGTGGAGCACTTAATTGATTCACCAGATGTTGATAATGTTGCTGTGCAAGATGCACCTACTGCTGAAATTTAAGCCAATTGTTGATGATTCACCTATTGTTGAGCATTCTTCTCGGTTGTGCAGTCTCCTAACGTTCTATTGCTTCTAATAGGTCCGAAGGCAGCGTAAACCTGTTAAAAGGTATATTGAAGAATGCAATGTTGCTTATGCTATGAGTGTTGCAGAAGAGATTGAAGGTAATTCAGAACCTTCTAATTATTCTGAGGCTATTACTTCTGTTGATCGCAACAATTGGATGACCGCTATGCAAGATAAGATGGAGTCGCTTTTGAAAAGAATGGTACTTAGGATTTAGTAAAATTGCCCAAGAATAAAAAGCACATCCGTTGCAAATGGATTTATAAAAGAAAGGAGGGTATTTCTCCTAGTGAGCCAGCAAGGTATAAAAGCGAGGTTGGTTGCTGTAACACCCCAAATTTTGCAATTTTCGAAAATAGGATAAAATGATTTATTTATGCATTTTGTGGTCATGCAAATATAGGAAAATAAGAAATTTTGTGAAATTAAAATTTAATATAAGATTTAGAAACATGTGTGTTGCACTCATGCTGATGCATTAATATTTTTTTGAGATGAGTGGTTTGACCAAATTTGAAAAGATTTCAAAATTCATTTAAAATTGTCTTTGCAAAATTGTCAAAACAAAAGAAAAAAGAAAACATTTTCCCTTCTCCTTTTTGGCCCAGCCGGCCATTCTTTTTCTGGGCCGCAACCTTCTCCTTGAGAGCAGCCCAACAGCACCCTTTCTCCTTCCTCACGTAACCGCCGCATGCACGCCGGCGTTACTCGGCTTGATTACCGAGTGATGGTGGTCTTCATGCCACCTTGAAGCCAGCAGCTGAGGCGTTGCGTCTTCTCCACTGCCCCATACTTCTCCTATAAAATCTGTTCCCTGAGCTCCCTGCTGCTCCTTTTCCTATTCCCGCACCAACACACCGCCGCCACCTCGGTTCACCGCTTGGAGGTCTCAATCGTCGCTGCGGACTTGCCGAAAGTGCATCGCGGTACCTCGCCGCGACCATAGCCGCTGCACGTTGCCGGCTGGCTGCCTGGGAGCCTTCCCCGACGCCTTACGCATCCTGTGGTGACCGTGGTATACCCTTCTTTTCTTGCTCTCAGTTCCCTTGTTTGTTCGTTGTTCACTTAGCTGTTGCCGATCGAGCTCCTGCATGGGGTCGTCGCCAGTCTCCTCTTGCCTTACGTTGCGTCATCTCCAAGCCATCTCTTCCCATAAGAACCCTGTAGGCGAATGCATGGATCACCATAGCTCCAGCCTCACGTACTCATGTCACAAAGCCAAAACTCCAAAAGCTGAGACCTGTACATTAGCTCCAGTAGAGCTCCAGTTACGCCTCGATGAACTCCCTGTCTTTCTTTTTTGTCCCAATCGAGTTCGCAGAGTCTTGATCTTCGTACTCGTGCAATCAGTTTGGGTCATGGTGGCCGGAATCGCCGCCTGGTGTCCGCCCACGAGCTCGGCCGTGACCGTGAAGCCACGTAGGATGGATTTCATCTCGTGTATTTTAGCCTGATGACACAAGCATGACATCGTGGTGACATGGTTATGATTTATGACCGTTTTCCTTCACAAAAATAATTCCAGAAATACTAATCAAAATTACATCCTTTTGTCCTTGACATCGTACGTATCTTTTTACTCCATGAACAAAATCAATTCTATTTATTTACTAATTTTCCACTAACTTTGTTATACTTATAAAATCTCCATTTTAACTCTGATTCGATCCATTCAAATTGCGTTAGGATCGCTAAAAGCGTAATCTAGGTGTTTATAAATTGTTATCCATGTTTTCATACTGTGAAATTTCATATCTTGATTTAATCTTTTAAATTGCTTTAGAAAACTTGTAAAATGCATATATCTTTCATGTTTTAGCTCCGATTTTAGGTGTTCTTAGCATCCGGCGCGTGATCGTAGTGAGAGCGTAGATCTGTTTTATAAACCTTTTATCTTGTTTTCTTGATGTTGGTGTACTGTTCTAATATAATTCTATTGTTTGCTTCGTGCATGATTGTCTTTGGATGCGTGTTGTCGCTATATCGATCAATTAGACGGTGAGCTTGACGTGGTGTTCGAATACGTTGCTGATCAAGAAGGATTTGTCTTGAAGTTTTGGAAGTGAAGAAGGATATCACTTGGAGTTTTGCACTTGAAGAAGGAGCGATATTAAGGCAAGTATAGTTTTGGGATATATTAACTTTAAACCATGATCATATGACTTAATTAATGTTTATGCACTGAATGATAAATGTGAATTGTTTAGCAACATGTGGACTTGTGCGTACTAGAGTCTCGGGAAAAAAGCATAACCGTGAGGGCTAATGGGCTCTGGTTTTTAGTTCAAGTATGAGGACCTTGTTTAACTTGTTAGTGGTTACCGAAAAGGCGTTAGGGTAAAAACGGACTGTGGATCCCCGTGGAGGGTTGTATCACACGGATCGCCGCACCCGTGGACCGCTGCGTTGTGTCGCACGGATTGACGGAAGATACCTAGCGGCCCTAACATGTTAGATGAACCTTTGAAAGACTTCATAGTGAACCCTGGCCGACCATCCTAGGAAGAGGGTCAAGAGGTCGACGGGCCTCACACGTAGGGCAATTCACGGCTCACGGTGAAAGTGTACACCTCTGCTTGCAGTAAAATCGGTATATCACCGTGCTCACGGTCATGAGCGGCCTTGGAACCTTTGCATTAAGATGATGACCTATGCTTGTTTAACAACTCATAATTTATCGTTTATGCTCTACATTATTATGTTATATTGATCATGGGTTGTGGGTAAGGTATTGCCTTACTATTCTTCTTGAAGTTCGACATGGACTCATCCTTGCAATTTCCCACTCAAACCCGGGAAGATTGCCTGAGTGCTAGAGTTTTGGAGAAGTCGGGGCTTGTGATCAACTAGTCGGTTTGTCCCCTGTGGGAGTGGAGGCTTCATCCCGTGGATCGGAGTGTCTGTCCGTTAATGCGCACTTTGAGGTTATTTTTTTTTATGTTAAGTTCGTTATTTATTAAGCATTATGTTTTGATATTCCCTTTAATTGTGACTATATGTGAGATTTGACTTCTGGGCTCACATATGGTGTGTATCTAGTTTTGTCCTTAAAACCGGGTACTACAGTTGCTAAAGGCTATAGCCAGATTCCAGGTATTGATTTTAATGATGTCTTTTCCCCAGTTGTTAAGCATAGTTCTATTCACACTTTGCTTAGTATTGTTGCCATGCATGATTATGAACTTGAGCAACTAGATGTCAAAACTGCATTTTTACATGGGGAGTTGGAAGAAGACATTTATATGAACCAACCTGAAGGTTTTGTTATTCCCTGGAAAAGAAAACCTTGTTTGTAGACTGAAGAAGTCTCTTTATGGTTTGAAGCAATCTCCTAGGCAATGATACAAGAGATTTGACACATTTATGCTCTCTCATGGTTTTAAGCGATTACGATTATGATAGCTGTGTTTATTTGAATATTGTTAATGGCTCAGCTATTTATTTGCTTCTTTATGTTGATGATATGCTAATTCTTTGCTAAAGATAAATTAGAAATAGCTAAATTGAAGGCACAATTGAGTAAAAAAGAATTTGAAAGGACTTAGGTGCAGCTAAGAAAATTCTTGGTATGGAAATTACTAGAGATAGAAAATCTAGTAAATTATACCATAGTCAGTGAGGTTATATTGAAAAGGTTCTTCGTCGTTTCAATATGCATAATGCAAAACCGGTGAGTACTCTATTAGTTTTGCACATTTCGATTATCCTCAAATTTATGTCCGTCGAGTCGAAGATGAGATTGAGTACATGTCTAGAGTTCCATATTCCAAAGAAGTTGGTTCTCTTATGTATGCCATGGTTTGTTCTCATCCCGATTTGGCTCATGCATTGAGTGTTGTCGGTAGATTCATGGCTAATCTGGTAAGGAGCATTGGAGGGTTGTTCAATGGATTTTCAGATATTTGCGAGGTACTTCTAATGCCTGTTTGCAATTTGGGAAATCTAGAGATGGACTTGTTGGTTATGTTGATTCTAATTTTGCTAGTGATTAAGATAAGAGGATGTCTCTCACGGGTTATGTTTTCACCATTGGTGGTTGTGCTATTAGCTGGAAAGCATGTTTGCAGTCTACTGTTGCTTTGTCTACTACAGAAGCTAAATATATGGCTATTTCTGAATCTTGTAAAGAAGCTATTTGGTTGAGAGGTTTATACTCTGAACTTTTGCGGGGTTACTTCTTGCACTACTATACATTGTGATAGCCGAGTGCTATTTGTCCGACTAAAGATCGGATGTTTCATGAAAGGACCAAGCACATTGATGTGAGATATCATTTTATTCGAGGTGTCATTGCTGAAGGTGATGTTAAAGTGTGCAAGACTCATGATAATTCGGGCGATATGTTGACAAAGCCGGTTCTAGGAGCTAAGTTTGAGCTGTGCTTTCGAGGCTTAGTTGGCATTACAGATTTAAGTCCTAGTGACTTTTTAGGCGTCGGTGATTATTTATTATTGAAGTGAGTTGATTGATGATACTTCATTCGCTACAAGATGGAATTCATCTCAAGGTGGAGTTTGTTGGAATATGATCCGAATTATACGTGAGTCTTGTGGGGGACGCCTAGAGGGCCCACGGTTTGGGTTATGTTTATTAGCGGTTTATTTCCGTATTGGATTTGCGCATCGGTCCGTCCTATAAATACACATTGTAAGCCGCATGGGAAGAGTTGAGACGCTCATTGTATTCCCCGCATTCTCAGAAACTCTCTCATCATATAGTGAAGATCGCGGTTGGCGCCAGAGTGGTTTTTCCCCGCGGGGGTTTTCCACGTAAAATCGTGTCTCGTGTTCGATCTATTATTTGCATTACTTCCTAGCGGAGGCTTGTAGCAACCGCTTTGCTACAAATGAACAGTCTGCAAAACTAAACTAAACCTCACTACCGCACTTGCCTCCTTTGCCGAGTGCCCGAGATCCCGCTCGGCAAAGAATCGAACGCCGGCAAAGGTGAGAAATCTGGTAGTGCCGGCTCGATAACGAAGGTTGGAAGAATATAGTGACTAGTTACGGCGATTTCCGAAAAATTAAGTACAAAAGATCAATTCAAGTACCAAGCTCGACGATCAACTCCTTGATAACACAAGGACGACTTCGCTCAGATTCTCAAAGTCGCCGCTTGCAGGGACAGCCGTCCGATTTCTTGGGAGAGCTAAGGAAGCTGAAGCATGCCTTCCTCGAGCCCGTGGCGATGGTCTTTGCTCTCGCTAATGCCGGGATAGTTGCCAAAGTGTTCGCCTCTACGCAATCTACGAGTTTGTGCTCGCAGATCATCTTGAGCCTCTCCAAGTCATACCGCTGCGACCACAAGCAAATGTTGGGACATGGAAGTTTGATCTTCCTTGCTCATCTCCGGCAATGAGCAAGAATCATCCTTGAGATGCTTGGATCTCTCGAATCTTCCCTCGATGAACTTTGCACGACCATAGCCCGAGCCTCCCTAGCCGTCGTAGGTGATTACTTCTTCTCGACACCAACGACCGAGCTTCCTCCTCGTCCCACGTTGGCAAAGAAGCGGAAATCATATTGCACTTTTAGTGGTTTGGTAACACTCTCCTTCGGGAAAAGAATCGCGTGATATGTAAGCGGTGGACTCGAGTCATCGCCGTTGGGATAGTAGTGGATGTACCACGCGATTACCGGCTATGATGCCCGCTATGAAAGTGTGGGACTTGATGGATTCTGGTGGGTTTCGCGGCCTTTGTGCGGGAGTATAGCCATCAATCTTGAGAATGTGTAGCCTCTGGAGGCGGATGCGATGATGGTGGAGGCGGGCCATGCTTGTGCTAGCTTGCTGGCCGCGCCGATGGACGACGATGACATGGCTCTACTCCTCTTGCGGGGTTTGGGAGAAGAGACGAATAAACGACCGGAAATCGGAAGGCTCTGCTGCCGTCGTGCGGCAAGCCGCACCTATAGCTGCCTCCCTCGAGTGACATCGGTGCAAGTGAAATCATTGAATGCAGCGTTGCAAAAGTGTTAGCACACCTATCAACTGGTTCACTGAATGGCTCGATTCAAATACAATTTGGAGTACACGACCTCGGGGAAGGGAGGTCGGCCCGACTTAGCAAAGCAATATAGACGGAGGAGTGGAGAACTAGAACGTACATGGGAAGGATGAGAGTTTGAGGCCTATGGATGGAGGCTCGGGGAGGAAGAAGTACAGGGAGATGGAGATGTATTGTCTTCTGAATATTCAATGTCCTCTCTTAGCCACCGGGTTCTCCTTTTGTAGCTTGAGCCCCCACTTGATAGCTTTGTCTTGGCCCACTTGGCGCTTGTCTTGGCCCATGTGGCGGCCGGTCTTGACATTCCCCTCTCCATGAATTGCGACTTGCCCTCAAGTTGCGATCTTGTTCGTCGACGAGCTTGTATCGGCTGCTTTGTTGGTATTTATTAAGTGCTAAAAGAATATGAAGGTTCATAGCCGCCTGAGAATACCATTGTAGCTTTTCCCTAGGAGAGTATTCTAGAGTATTGTATCCACAAGGAAGCTTTGGCTAAAAGAATCTAATAAGTCACAATCATGCATCTACTAACTTAGCAAACCACTAGACTAAAGTGAGGGGGTAAATGATACATGTTATGAGCAATACCACACATAAGAGAATTCTTATGATAAATGTATAGCTAGCAAGTTGAGAGGACAAATGAAGAGATCAAGGTTCCTATGTACTTCTCTATTACTTAGGTTCTATGATAGCAATTATACTAATGCACTTTGGAGCAATGTGATCCTTTCCAACTCTCGAGAAACACCGGGAAGAAGGTAGTTGGGAGAAGGCTGCCAAAAGCTCTACGAAACACCAACCCGAACGTGGTGGACTACATCGGCCCGACAGGTCACACACCCCGGGCTACCACAACTATCCGTGGGATTGGGCGCAACCTCAGGTAACCTATAGCCTAGACACCATGTCTATACTATCGATTACTACTCTAGCTACCATGAATAACTAGAGCCCTCAATACGAGCGGAGATCCCATGCAATAGTATAACAACTATACTTAACCATATATGAAAGACATGGAAGTAAATAGAGAAGATAAATATATGAATCATAAGTCTTACAAAGAAAGGATACAAGACATACCAAACTCTGTAGACATCTCCAGAACCGGAGCGTAGCGCCACTCTCCCTAACTCTCTAGTTGCTAATCTATTACATTGAAGAGTCTAGCCCTAATTCTCTAATGTGGGGGAGAGGTTGTCCTCACATTGGGACACCTCCATGACCAACAGGTCAAGAGATAAAGAATAGAATGAATTAGGGTTTTGCCCTGGGGTCAGGTGGTCTTCTTATATAGCCATCGGCGATGAACAGGGACCCTTGGATCAAACCGACCTTGAACAACGGTATAGATGCAACCTCAATGTCGGTGGTAAACCGCCATAGAAAGATGAGACTGACAGGTGGGACCCACCTGGCGGTCGCCAGTAATAGGCCTGGCGATCGCCAGGGGTCTGTGTCACAACGACTTCTCCTTCCTCCTGGTGTCTTCTGGTGTCTTCTAGAATGTTTTATTCCACTTTTTGGATTGAGTTGCCTCACGGTCAAGTCTTGTCATCGTATGGGATGCAAACTCTTCGGGCTTTTCACTGCTCTTAACTACTTTTATCTGTTAAGTCCCTATAAAGATATAAATCACCAAAGCTCGTGGAACTATGTTAGTCAAGCCCCTAGTCTATGTGATTATTCATTTTATTCTCTTATTTCATGTTTAGTTGACTAATAATATTATGCTATAATTGGTGTCAACAAGTTCCCCCAAGCTTACCCTTTGCTAGTCCCTAGCAAAGCCAAACTTAGCAATGGATCGGGGAGTTGCTACAACGCTTTCACGCCTCAAAAGTACACATGCTCTCAAACAAAATTTCTCCTCTATGTTAGAAAAAACTTTTCAACCTTCAACTTACCCATATTACCTTTAACCATGGAGTTTATAGCGTTTTCTTAGGATCTTAGGCAATTGAAAGATAGAACAATCAAGTTAAGCACCATGTCTCAAACTCTTTGTTCAACCTTCATTCTAGAGTTTTTGCAAGTTTTCGAAATAAAACTCAAAATTCCTTTTGTATGACCCTCTCAAGTCTCTCATTTGTGGTATTTGTGGGTCCTCACTTAGGCAATAATGTTGTGTTGCCTTTCTCTCATAATATGTGGTATTTTTGGTTAAGGCAGTAGGACACTATGCCTTCTTCTCTCTCACCCTATATCTAAAGCTTATATCCGGAGCTCTAGGTGGGAGAAAACTATATCTACTTACTATGCATATATTGTAAGTTCAAGCAATGGATCCAAAGTCACAAGTCATACTGATCAAGTGATGCATGTGTATGATGGAATATGATGATTGGTGTGTGAGGTGAGTGTAATGAATGCAATGAGGGGAAAGCCTAATTCTACTTTTGCTCCTTGAGGAATTCATCTCTCTTTGGAATCTGGAATATTTGGGAGAACCTGGGTTGTATACTCTTTATTTTTCTTTTCTTCTCTTTTTTTTTTTCATTCATCTCTTTTTTTTTTTTTTTTTTATGGAGAGGCGGGCATCTAAGTACCCATTGTTTTCAGCGGACACTTGTCCATTTTTTAACTCTCCTTTATTCACTTTTTTTTCTTCTTTTTTTTTCAATACAACCCAAGTCTCTTTTGCGATAAACTTTTTGAGAGATAGACAAGAGTAATGGAGCTTTGTAAGATGTTGGCTAAATGGATGGGTGTAGGGAATATTTTTGGTTGCTCTCTCCCGGGGTAGGAGTAGAACATTTTTGGTGGATATTTGGTGGATGCTTTGTGGATGCGTACTTCCAGTATAGAAGTAGCATAAATGCAAGTGGGAAAGAGTGGAGTGGATAGAGTGTAGTGGAGTGGAGTGTGCATGATCAGCATGACAAGTTTCTAAGGGTCGACAAAGATTGACCAAACTCAATGCAAAGCAAGCGACCTATATATATATATCAAAGGGTTTTCCTAATCTATGGAGCATGTATATATGGCTGTGGTAGGAGGTTCAACACTCTATCATACAAGAACTTATCATGTGCACTTTTAATTTTCAAAAGATAAATCTCCAGACATCTAGTATCACTAGGAGTAAGATAAATAGTAGCTCGGACTCTCATATATCATATCCGTCAATTACCTAGACTTTAGAGCAAGCATTTGCTACCCACGTATTTCAGGTTCGTGAGCAAATCTCAAGTCAAAACAATTGCATTAAAAGCTCGAGAGAAATTAAGCTTGAAAGGTAGGTACTTGAAAGGAATTACGACGGAGCAACTATTCATCATCTCCAAGGCTAGAGATTATCTTCAGAGTTTATTTTATTCTCACACTCTAATAAAAACTCTTTAATAAAGACTAGATAGACTCTATTTATTTGGTTTCCTTAGTTATGCATCTTTTTATTTCTTTCAAAAACAAACAAATCTAGCTAATATTAAATAAGATAGAGGGATACTTATCTGGATACATAGGGGTTGCCCTCCCCAAGCTAGATGTTGACATAGTCTTTGATGATGATGTGGAAGTAGAGGTAGACAATGACGATGGTGTCATCCTATCATGTCTCTCTTCCTTGAATCCCGTTGAACTCAAATAAACAACAAAGCTAGTGGAACTAGTTAAGCGTTAGTGGTTTTAGCCACTTAGCTTTTTGTTGCCAATGATTATGATTATTCTTTTAAGGCAGTAGTTCAGCAACATTAATATATTTTTAGATTTTCTATGCGAGATAAAGATAATGATGCATGCATACTTATTTTATTTTTATGCCACCACAATAAATATCCTTGTGGGTTGTTACACACCACAAAATTACTCACATGGGGCTTAGAGTTTTTCATGTCTATGCAACAAACAAATATCTATTTTTCTTTTCTAATGCAAGGCTAGTGCTATAATGTAAATATGCTAAAAGGAAAATAATTAAGTAATGCAAGGAGGTAAATATGCTATGCATATAGATAACTACCGATCTTACCTTTCGACCGAGGTTTAGTGTTTTAAGTCCTCTGAACGTGACTTCTTACCTTGTTGTTTCTTTGAGTGTATTATCCGATCTTGACATCGTGCTCCATGAGATGGTGAAGGACGGCGTCACCCATGTTCTTTGCTGGTCTTATGAGTTGGAGTGAAGCGTAGGCAGCGTCTTGTTTAGTGTGCATGCTTGTAAGACATTCACTTGTTGAATTTTGGAGAGTCTAATAGGCTTCTCCACCTTTTTTGCTCAAAGTGTGTCCTGCTTGCAAAGTCAAGGTAGAGATCAAGTGCATGGGTTCTGTTGGTGGGAAAACACCAACACAACCAAACTTCATTCATTCTTCTCTAACCATAGGCACAATAAACAAGATAGAGTTGATTTCTTATACGTTTTCTTAAACCTAACTTGGGTGACAAGATCGGAAGCATGATTGTTGCGATTAAAACTTTCGACTATCTTTTTCCAAAGCAAGGTGCGCAACATTTTAGCTTACTTGATTAGGACTATGAGATCAAGAGAGTGGTGGTAGGAACAACTAAAGAAACAAAACATGTTGAGCTAATGAAGTTGGGTCAGGCAAAGTTGTTTCTCTAACATGTTTTATTCTTTATTTATGAACAAGCCATACTTTAGGTAAAGCTTAAGTAATGACAACTTACCTCAAGATGTTACCTTATTATTGGAATATGACAACATCGTAACACCTTGTGGTAGTCCTTTTCTTACGCTTGAAGCTTTCCTTCTTTGGCCTCTTGTGTATCTTGCTTCTTATCTCTTTTATTGCATCGTCCTTTCTTTCTTGTTCTTTAAATTATGCTAAGACCTTTTAGCTCCTCTCATGGTTTTATTCCTGTAATATTAGTTGACAACAGATACCCGAAGGAATATACAAGTAATAATGGTAGGATTGTCACGGAGCTAGAGGTTGCATCTATGCTACAAAAAAGTTTGATATTTTAATTAGCATATGTTCACTCTTACTTTTTTCTCTAGTGGGAAATTTTATTATACCTTAAGTTTGATTTTGATGTATGACATTTATTAACTATTCAAACTTAAAGAGACAAAGTAATAGTGAGTAGAGGGATTGCAAATCGGCAAGTCAGTGTGATGGGAGCTTGAGAAGAGGAGGAATATGTCGGATGATCTTTAGAGGAGTCGACCTTCCTCCTCCATGCTCGAGCCTTCCTCACACTTCGGCACTTTAAGTGTGAATGCTTTGAACCATTGTTGACATTTCTTAGCGCAATCAAAGGAAACAGTATAAAACCCATCCCCAATAACAGGCCCGAAAATGCGCCCGACATTCCCAAGTAAAACCACCATGTCGGTGATCCGAAAGGGATTGTCAACGGGATAGATCTTGCCATCTTAGATATTTCATCCGCAAAGCGCACGGATCTATCATTGTAGCATTTCACCCTAAGTATTCGAGGGGTATCGTTATTTATATTTTCCCAAAGGAAGGCATGTGATTAATAAACTAGCATGGCATCTCGAATAGAGGAACATGTGTTTGCTTAGACCAAATTGTTCATAACGAGGGTAAGCAATAACGGTTTATGGATAGTGTGACACACACTTAAGAATCCACCAAAGAAAAAAGGATAAAGAAAATAGATAAAGAATAAATGAATAACCTAATGGAGTAATTCTAATGTATCTAGTCATGGCCATACAAATGAATAGTTAGGATCATATGCAAACATGATTTAAGAAAGGTTAGGTCTAGGATACCGGGAGACCCCACCGGGAAGTCTGCTTCCCACCAAGGCATTCTACGAACTCCTACGTAACATACGAACGGGGGGATTTCAAGGGGCGGTCAAGGCTTGTCACGACCAAGCCGCCTACCCCCTCAACCGTGGCATGCCCTCATATTCGCGAGGTGTCGTAATACCCGGGCACCATGCCCGCATATCGAGCACTACTCTTGTCCCCCCCAGGATCCCCACTGCGTCGAATGGACGGACTAGAACAAGAGCAAACCCGAAGGAACAACGAACCGATATCCCACCTCTAATCAAGTTAGGCATATGATGATCGATGATGAACGAGATGAACATGTCAAGATTATGATGTGTAAACTATATGCTAGTTCATATACCAACACAAGAACATGAACAAGACTATACTCTAGTTCATAAGTTAGGCCAAGAACATAGATATAAGACTTGTAAATAGAAGAATGCTCCATAGAGAAGATGTATTACCAAGGCACTTTCTTCTAGGAGACAAGCCCTCCTTGTAGCTCTTCTACTCCAAGTACTAACCAAGAACTAAGAAGAAGAAGAAAGAAGAAGTAGAAGAAGAGAGAGAGGTAGAGGTGGTAGAGAGAGGAAGATTGCTGGTTTGCTGGACTCCAAGTGGTGTGTGTTGAGAGAGGAGGAGAGGGGGACTACTTATTGTAACACCCGGTTTTAAGAACAAAACCAGATGAAGCCATATGTGAGCCCACGAAGTCAATTCTCACATATAGTTTTACAAATGAATGGTAATCAATTCACAATGCTTAAAATATAACGAACATAGAATAAAAGTATAAACCTCGGCTAGCAAACAAATGCGGAAGGCTCTTCAACCTTCTCCGTGTAGGCTCCACGGGGACAACCGACCGGTTGATCACGAGCCTATCTTCCTCCCGAGGTGGGGTGAAATAGCAAGGGTGAGTCCATGTCGAACTCCGCAAGCATAGCCGGGGGTTATGAGGCTTAGAGGTCGACATAATTGTCTTAATCTGCGGTTGCTTTTAGTGTTGGTCAAGTTTTAAGCTTAAGCATAAAGGAATCCCGTTATCCCATTAATCACAAGTGTGAACAGATATCAACATCGATTTAATATCAACAAGGTAATAAGCAAACAATTCTATCCATTAATGTCTCCAAGGCCGTTCATGACCGCGAACACGGCTGACATGTCAGTTTAGTTAACTCTGCAGAGAGGTGTACACTTTCACTACGGGTCATGGTTTCCACCGAGTAGGTTCTCGACTCCTAACCAAGTGAAGACCATATAAAGTCGTTCAAAGACCCTCCTAAAAATATTGAATGGCCAACGAGCTACAACCCGTTTCTCCCAATTACGGCAAACCACCAACAAAGTTAGGTAGACCCCTTGAACAACCAAAGTCGAGCCATGCGACCCCCATAGTTGTCTTGTATATCCCGGATGATCACGAATGAATAAGTCCTTATGGAGAGCTAAGAGCTTCATAAAATAAACAACACAAGCTCTTTAAGCCCTATGTACCATGGCATCATCAACTAATCATCTCGATTTAATCCATAAAGCAATAAATAAATAATGTGTGTTGGTTTAGCGCTAGCAAGTTACTACCCAAATGCATAACCCATAGGAGACAAGGATCAAGTAATCAAGACTAGGTAAATCCTTAATGGTAAACAAGGAGGACACATGCATCATGAATTAATGATTAAAGTGTATAGGAGATCAAGGATGATCCCAAGCTATACTTGCCTTAAATATATATCCTTCTTCAAGTCCAATGCTTTCCCAAAAACACCTTCTTCATCAACTTCTTATAGATCACATTCTTCTTCGAGATCAACAACATAAAGCTCACCGATCTACTCGACTCCAATCAGCAACACACAAACATATAGGGCCAATCATGCATAACAAACAAGGCTACAATTAGAACGGTACACCAACAATGTAAAAACAGTTTGAAAAGCTTATAAACCTATTCTACACGTCACTACGAACACACAGACGTGAAGATCACAAAAATCGAAGCTCGAACGACGTAGATACGCATTTTTCAAGTTTTGCGTGAATAAAATAATAAATTGAATATAAACTCGAATTTTCAAAAGGTGTAAACCGGTTGAACAGTAGCATTAACATGTAGATTACGGAATTATGAATCCAACGCAACTTGAACGGAGCTAAACGGTTTAAAATGCGAAAGTTATAAAAGTTTGAATCTGATGGCAGTTCTGCAGATAAACTGAATTTGAAATAAAAATAAACCAAGTCTGAATTTGATTGCTGGATAGTCTACGAGCTAGATACTGGAGGAGCTCAGGTCTCTTTAGCAAAAATTCTGATGTAAAGTGAAACCATCGATGGCTTTTGATGATTGGATGGATATGAGTGTATTTCCCTTGTATTTGTGGATTTGTTTTTCTAAAGGAAAACGGCCATAATGTGACATGACGTGATGATAATGGCATCATAAAGCTAGCAAGAGCAAGTTGGGTGACACACGGCCGAGAATTCATAAACTTTTCTTAAACATGCGTGAGGAGGGAGCGCTAGCAAGCTACGTGGTGCTGCTGGAGCAGATAAGAAGACGAGAAGAGCTCACCTAGGGATTCAATTTTGGTAGGAAGAGGAACGTATGGTGACGGCATACTGCTCGACGGACGACAACGTTCTGCAACACGACGGCGAGGATAAGTGATGTAAAGCCACAAGAGATTGAGGTGAAATAAAGATAATGGCCTGGATGTGATGAACATGACATTGAGTAGACGTGAGAGATAACAACACAAGCAAACTACTCACCATCCATATAAGGCAGACAACCACAGTCACCGGATCATCCGGATTGCAGCTACGTGCAGGCCAAGGCGAGCAATGAAGGGAACAACGCCCAAAGCTTCGAAACCTTTGAGATGAAGAGCGGAACGGAGAACTTGACAACAGGGACACGTCCAGTAGTGTGGCTGCAGCTGAGACGGTAGCTTCTTGACAGCCGGCGAGATGAAGCTAGGGCTAGGCGGGCTAGGCGGATGGCCGGATCGCACCCGACGAGATCGGATATCAGGCAACCGAGCACGCTCAGGCTTACGGCGGCGGCGCTTTGACGAGAGCTGGGGCAGATGCAAAACAAGGAGCGGTGGCAGAGGGTTTTAATCGATTGGCTTAAACGTGCACCTGGGGTTCGGATAAGAATACGATGCCTGCTATTTATATAGACAAAAGATATGGTCATGGGCTAACATCGTGATGGAAATTGACATGAGTCTTCACGTCAAAGCACACATGTGCAATGAACGTAGGAAATAAATTAAATAAAAAGGAAGGATAGAGAAGTGCCAACGATGCCAGGCTGTTATACATATAGTATATATATATAGACAACAGATTCTTATGGCAAACGTCCGAGAGAGATGGATATCGAGTCCTTAACTTGCACGGCACAGATGCAAATAAGTGTAAATTGGAAAGGGAAGCTGATCGACGCTCCCGCTGCTTGCTTCTTTGATCCATGACCTCGCGCCAAGACAGAATGGGCCAAGAGAAGAAAAACCACTCGAGCCAATGCAAGGACAGGCAGGCCGACGCCAATATTTCTAGGAACACAAGAGAGTAAAAAAGAAAATCCTTTTCTTTTATTTGAACCAAATTTCTAAAATCATTTGCAAAAGAATTTGAATCTCTTTTCAGTTTCTATAAAAACCAGCCATCACAACAGAAAATATGCATCAACATGTATGCACAACCATGTTTCTAATTCCTATGATAAATTTTAATTTCACAAAAATATTTATTTTTCTATATTTTATGAGCACAAAAATACATAAATAAATAATTTTATCCTATTTTCAAAAGAGATAAAATTTGGGGTGTTACAAATCTACCCCCTTAAGATGAATCTCGTCGAGATTCGAAAGATAAAGATCGAAGAGATTGAGATACTCCGTCTCGCGAATCTTTGTCGGTCCTCGAGTATTTCCATTTTCTTGGTAAGGGTTCTTCTTATTTTGCATGCCTATTAATCTTTGTCCGAATAACATGCTTGCTTATTCCAAGACTTTGATAGGCAGTCAACATAACTCTCGGCTAACTCAAACCAATTCTCTATTAACTTTCAACTATTAGGCCACTTCTCTAGAGCTAACTTACTCTTCATACGCCTTTGTGTGTATACTTCTCATAGTGACCATCTTGAGATCCATTGTATGGCAATTTTGTATCTCACCAATTCCAACCGAAATGCAATAGCTCTCAGTGTGTTCTACTATATCACTTTCTAATCACGTAATATCCAATCTATACTCCAAGTGACTTGCTGAACTAATTCTAAACAAGTATTTAGAAAACTCTTAGGTGACTCCAAACCATCTCTTAGTGACTTCCTTCTGTCATGTATCTGGGGTCACTTCAATCCAATAACGATGTCACTTGCTCAAAACCAACCTCATGAAGAAGTCCTTTGTGAATCTTTTTATCCCAAAGTAGAATATTCATCCAACTTCAAATATTAGTGACTTTTCTGTAGTTAAGTTGCCAAACTTTGGATCCAAATTTTTAGCTTGTGGTGTTGTCCTAATCTTCTTAGCATAACTCCTCTTTGCTAAGGGCATCGATCAACTACTTCTACAACTCTAGATGGTAGAACCTTTTCCAAGTTATCACTCTTGATTAGCCCAATCCATCTAGAACATGTAACTCAAGTCCATCCTAGTAGTCATATAATTTCTAACAATCCACGTAGACCTCACTCTTGTAAGTCATAACAGCCACACCGATGACTAGTAGAATAGTACCTCCAAATCCATATGCTTTAAAGTCGACTGGACATCCAAGCATCACTTAATATCTTTTCTTGTGGTAACATCTGGAGAGACTTAGCCAAACTTTCCTTCAACCTCCACTAGCATCATATCATTCCAAGGAAACACTCTTGCATACTTAGATGACTTCAACTCAACACGCCACTCTTGAGTTCTCCATGTAAATCCACCATTAGAGATATCATAACCACTAGAAAGAAAACTTCTCAAGCAAATCTCACTAACCAGGTTTCTATAAGTACAACCCAATTCATCATAGAACTAACTATAGAGAAGTCCAACATGTAGCACATTCTTATATCATGATTGCTAACTTGTCTTGAATTGTAAGTTGAACTCCAAAGTATAGTGATAGCTTGAGACATAATCCAATCATGTCAAGCATACAAACTCCTTGTAGACGATCCATCCATCATCAACCTTGAGTGAGAGATGCATGTGCTCAATGTTGATATCTCAACCATAAGATAGCATATGCTTCCGAGTGAGGAACTAGAACATATCAATCTTCATCTTGCAACTCCTTCAGCGTGGCTACCCCCCTTAAGAAAGGATTACTAAGGGACCAGCTAAGGTGACTTAAACATTCACCTCAGTGATTTATCCATCTTAATGGTTTGCTGACTTCCAAAAGATATTCAGATGCATAAACAAGAACAACAAATCTGAAATTTCTCACGAGCAGTAAAACAGCAGCTCAGTAAAACATCAATAACTTGAGTTCTGTTAATCCAAAAAGGTCGTGGCTTTACACCGTTGGAAAGCTTATGAAATTCTCTACAACTTCCTTATACAGAAATTCTCCAAATTAATCACTTAAGTTGGTCGAAAACAGCACATACCAGAATCTGTTCCAGATTTCTGACAGCACAGTAGCATCATCTTGTGATTTTTATAACTCGCAAACCAGATTTGATATGAAGGTGATTCTTGCGCTCAGAGAAAGGTATGGAAGTCTACTTTTGTCCAGAATTTTTCCATGATTTTTGGTCGTCCAAGAATAGAGGTATAAGCCAAGGAAGACATGATGCTCCGAAAAGACAGGACATGGCAGAAACAAGAAAACCAACCCGACTATTTATTTCACTAAACCTTATACCTTAGGCCTATGAACTAAATGAACTTGTGGGCAAACCAACAAGATCATTACACTCAATACAAAGATCCAAATCAAACATATGCATAATAACAATTAAACAAAGCAATAGAGATGCACAAATCAAACAATGACTCAACTTTCGCTACTAACGTTTTGTTGCATAAGGAGCATAAATTCCTACTTAAACATGGTGTGATTGCAGTAACATCCAAGGTACACCTTTTTTGCAGGTGGATGGTCGAATACCTCCTCTACTCCGTTGATCCTTGGTAGTCCAAAGATGACTTCTCCACTCATTAGTCTCCTCAAGAGCTTGCTCATGATGTTCCTTATTTACGCCAAGCTCTAGTTGACTCTTATACTTAGGATGTGTCCAATTCTAACTAGGCTTATAGCGTCCTACAAAGACGGAGCTGATACTAACTTGTAACACCCGGTTTTAAGAACAAAACCAGATGAAGCCATATGTGAGCCCTGGAAGTCAATTCTCACATATAGTTTTACAAATGAATGGTAATCAATTCACAATGCTTAAAATATAACGAACATAGAATAAAAGTATAAACCTCGGCTAGCAAACAGCGGAAAGACTCTTCAACCTTACGGTGTAGGCTCCACAAATGACAAACCGACCGGGTTGATCACGAGCCTATCTTCCTCCTGAGGTGGGGTGAAATAGCAAGGGTAAGTCCATGTCGAACTCCGCAAGCATAGCCAGGGGTTATGAGGCTTAGAGGCTGACACTGTCTTAACTGCGGTTGCTTTTAGTGTTGGTCAAGTTTTAAGCTTAAGCATAAAGGAATCCCGTTATCCCATTAATCACAAGTGTGAACAGATATCAACATCGATTTAATATCAACAAGGTAATAAGCAAACAATTCGATCCATTAATGTCTCCAAGGCCGTTCATGACCGCTGACATGTCAGTTTAGTTAACTCTGCGCAGAGGTGTACACTTTCACTACGGGTCATGGTTTCCACCAGAGTAGGTTCTCGACTCCCTAACCAAGTGAAGACCATATAAAGTCGTTCAAAGACCCTCCTAAAAATATTGAATGGCCAACAGAGCTACAACCCCGTTTCTCCCAATTCTGGCAAACCACCAACAAAGTTAGGTAGACCCCTTGAACAACCAAAGTCGGAGCCATGCGACCCCCATAGTTGTACTGTATATCCCGGATGATCACGAATGAATAAGTCCTTATGGAGAGCTAAGAGCTTCATAAAATAAACAACACAAGCTCTTTCGCCCTATGTACCATGGCATCATCAACTAATCATCTCGATTTAATCCATAAAGCAATAAATAAATAATGTGTGTTGGTTTAGCGCTAGCAAGTTACTACCCAAATGCATAACCCATAGGAGACAAGGATCAAGTAATCAAGACTAGGTAAATCCTTAATGGTAAACAAGGAGGACACATGCATCATGAATTAATGATTAAAGTGTATAGGAGATCAAGGATGATCCCAAGCTATACTTGCCTTAAATATATATCCTTCTTCAAGTCCAATGCTTTCCCAAAAACACCTTCTTCATCAACTTCTTATAGATCACATTCTTCTTCGAGATCAACAACATAAAGCTCACCGATCTACTTTCGACTCCAATCAGCAACACACAAAACATATAGGGCCAATCATGCATAACAAACAAGGCTACAATTAGAACGGTACACCAACAATGTAAAAACAGTTTGAAAAGCTTATAAACCTATTCTACACGTCACTACGAACACACGTGCGTGAAGATCACAAAAATTGAAGCTCGAACGACGTAGATACGCATTTTTTAAGTTTTGCGTGAATAAAATAATAAATTGAATATAAACTCGAATTTTCAAAAGGTGTAAACCGGTTGAACAGTAGCATTAACATGTAGATTACGGAATTATGAATCCAACGCAACTTGAACGGAGCTAAACGGATTTAAAATGCGAAAAGTTATAAAAGTTTGAATCTGATGGCAGTTCTGCAGATAAACTGAATTTGAAATAAAAATAAACCAAGTCTGAATTTGATTGCTGGATAGTCTACGAGCTAGATACTGGAGGAGCTCAGGTCTCTTTAGCAAAAATTCTGATGTAAGTGAAACCATCGATGGCTTTTGATGATTGGATGGATATGAGTGTATTTCCCTTGTATTTGTGGATTTGTTTTTCTAAAGGAAAACGGCCATAATGTGACATGACGTGATGATAATGGCATCATAAAAGCTAGCAAGAGCAAGTTGGGTGACACACGGCCGAGAATTCATAAACTTTTTCTTAAACATGCGTGAGGAGGGAGCGCTAGCAAGCTACGTGGTGCTGCTGGAGCAGATAAGAAGACGAGAAGAGCTCACCTAGGGATTCAATTTTGGTAGGAAGAGGAACGTATGGTGACGGCATACTGCTCGACGGACGACAACGTTCTGCAACACGACGGCGAGGATAAGTGATGTAAAGCCACAAGAGATTGAGGTGAAATAAAGATAATGGCCTGGATGTGATGAACATGACATTGAGTAGACGTGAGAGATAACAACACAAGCAAACTACTCACCATCCATATAAGGCAGACAACCACAGTCACCGGATCATCCGGATTGCAGCTACGTGCAGGCCAAGGCGAGCAATGAAGGGAACAACGCCCAAAGCTTCGAAACCTTTGAGATGAAGAGCGGAACGGAGAACTTGACAACAGGGACACGTCCAGTAGTGTGGCTGCAGCTGAGACGGTAGCTTCTTGACAGCCGGCGAGATGAAGCTAGGGCTAGGCGGGCTAGGCGGATGGCCGGATCGCACCCGACGAGATCGGATATCAGGCAACCGAGCACGCTCAGGCTTACGGCGGCGGCGCTTTGACGAGAGCTGGGGCAGATGCAAAACAAGGAGCGGTGGCAGAGGGTTTTAATCGATTGGCTTAAACGTGCACCTGGGGTTCGGATAAGAATACGATGCCTGCTATTTATATAGACAAAAGATATGGTCATGGGCTAACATCGTGATGGAAATTGACATGAGTCTTCACGTCAAAGCACACATGTGCAATGAACGTAGGAAATAAATTAAATAAAAAGGAAGGATAGAGAAGTGCCAACGATGCCAGGCTGTTATACATATAGTATATATATATAGACAACAGATTCTTATGGCAAACGTCCGAGAGAGATGGATATCGAGTCCTTAACTTGCACGGCACAGATGCAAATAAGTGTAAATTGGAAAGGGAAGCTGATCGACGCTCCCGCTGCTTGCTTCTTTGATCCATGACCTCGCGCCAAGACAGAATGGGCCAAGAGAAGAAAAACCACTCAAGCCAATGCAAGGACAGGCAGGCCGACGCCAATATTTCTAGGAACACAAGTGAGAGTAAAAGAAAATCCTTTTCTTTTATTTGAACCAAATTTCTAAAATCATTTGCAAAAGAATTTGAATCTCTTTTCAGTTTCTATAAAAACCAGCCATCACAACAGAAAATATGCATCAACATGTATGCACAACCATGTTTCTAATTCCTATGATAAATTTTAATTTCGTAAAAATATTTATTTTTCTATATTTTATGAGCACAAAAATACATAAATAAATAATTTTATCCTATTTTCAAAAGAGATAAAATTTGGGGTGTTACACTTATACACTTGGAGGAGGGGTCTAAATGCTAATTTACACCAAAACCGACCTGGTAAACC
Organism: Hyparrhenia diplandra; assembly: GCA_015847255.1. Lineage (NCBI taxonomy): Eukaryota > Viridiplantae > Streptophyta > Magnoliopsida > Poales > Poaceae > Hyparrhenia > Hyparrhenia diplandra. Next base: position 43,519 of record JADLZK010004484.1, on the reverse strand, counting down.
TTTCTAATCTGAGCAAACCGACCATCCCACGACGGAATCCCCATTTGGCGGTGCACGAACCGCCTCCCGAGGTTGGGCGAAACCGCCTCAGGGGAGGGTGCGGCCGCACTGTGTGGTGCGCCCCCACCCCTCCTCGGCCTGGCCCAGTCTCGGTGGGGTGTCTTCCTTCGTCTTGAAAAGTTGTGGGCCGGCTTGGCTCGGCCCAATTTTGATGTTTTGGGTCAATTGTGTTTTGCAATAATGCGCTTTCCCGGATGGCGTACTTTTGGTCGATTTTTTTCACTTGCTTTTATTATAAATCTGTAAAATAAAATACTAGACACTACAAGTGGAATTTTATTAGTGATAAATGCATATGAGTATAAAAGGTATAGTTTTACTCCCTTTATGGTAGTAAGTTGATGGGAAAAATATGTCGTTGGTGACCGTCAACAACCATCCCCTGCCTTTGATGTTCTTGTGGCCTGTTGCTTTGTCCATCCACTTCTTTCGAGTGATAGCTTTTCTAGATCGTGTTGTATGACACTCTTCTTCATTGAATAGACATAGCACAAATCCTTTCCTGCAAAAATATTAGTGGACACATACCCGAGGGAATATACAACATGGTTGAAGCAGGGGTTGTTGTCCAAGGTTCATATCATTTCATCTATGCTAATGAAGAGGTGGTTAATAATTTGTTTACTCTTAGCACAGATTTTTATTTATCATGTCTTATAACACATTTTGTTTGTGGCTGCACTCTAATATATGGATCAAGGCAAAGGTAACTTGTAGCAAAAAGACAGAGTGAATGATATTTGATACTTACAATTCTTCCATCAACGATGAATGAGCCGTGTCTTTTGCACAAGGTTGGAATTCATCATATGCCTTGCTTCATCTCCTCGATCCGAGTTTATCTCTTGACTTACCCGAATTGGATTTGAGAGTTTTCTGCGCAGGGGTTAGTTCAACAAAATATCCAATGTCTACACAAGCAATTCTTAGTTCAATAACCAAACTAGACTCCATGTCTAATTTAATTAAGGAAGGTATTTTAACCTAAGCACCATGCCTAATTTAAAAGCCTTTTGAAGTACCCAATTGAAGCACTTCCAAAACCAAAGCATACTATAGCAAACAAAGGTGGCATGAAAGCACTATAGAGATTTATCCAATTAGAGATGAAAGAGCATGATCATGGTGAGGATATTTTTTTATTTTTTAGATGCAAACGACATAGATGTATGCAAAGGACTAATCATGCAATGGATCTACTATGAGAAAACACAAACTAAGAAGAGTGAATGCATGGATGGATCAAGTAAACATGCAATGGATGTAGGAAATTAAAAGGGATAACTACTCAATAAATTTATAGTCCATGAGCATGACTTTCTCACCTTTATTGATCATACTTACTATGATGCGTAGCTTCGATGTACGTCACTTGAGATATGTTCCTTGAATTCTTGTGACGGCGACTTCTTCTCCAATTTATACATAGTTAGATTAATATATATACATTCCTTGAGATAGCAGGGTTCCAATGGTGATGAATCTTGAATGATCAGGCACCCTGGGTACTTCAATCTTTCTTCTTTTCTTTTCTTGTGGAATCTTGTCGGAAGGTCGCAACGACATCTTTTGTCCTGTCTATTCCACAACTCAACAGAACAAGGATAATCCTACTAAAGCTAGCAATACACTAAATTAGCAGACATCATGATCATTATTAAAATCTTATCGCCAAATGCTTCCCCGGCAACGGCGCCAAAAAGCTTGTTGGTATTTATTAAGTGCTAAAAGAATATGAAGGTTCCGCAAGCGCACAGAATACCATTGTAGCTTTTCCCTAGGAGAGTATTCTAGAGTATCGTATCCACAGGGAAGCTTTGGCTAAAGAATCTAATAAGTCACAATCATGCATCTACTAACTTAGCAAACCACTAGACTAAAGTGAGGGGGTAAATGATATATGTTATGAGCAATACCACACATAAGAGAATTCTTATGATAAATGTATAGCTAGCAAGTTGAGAGGACAGCGGAAGAGATCAAGGTTCCTATGTACTTCTCTATTACTTATGTTCTATGATAGCAATTATACTAATGCACTTTGGAGCAACAGATCCTTTCCAACTCTTGAGAAAGACTGGGAAGAAGGTAGTTGGAAGAAGGCTGCCAAAAGCTCTACGGAACACCAACCCAAACGTGGTGGACTACATCGGCCCGACAGTACTGTCACCCCCCGGGCTACCACAACTATCCGTGGGATTGGGCGCAACCTCGAGGGTAACCTATAGCCTAGACACCATGTCTATACTATCGATTACTACTCTAGCTACCATGAATAACTAGAGCCCTCAATACGAGCGGAGATCCCATGCAATAGTATAACAACTATACTTAACCATATATGAAAGACATGGAAGTAAATAGAGAAGATAAATATATGAATCATAAGTCTTACAAAGAAAGGATACAAGACATACCAAACTCTATAGACATCTCCAGAACCGGAGCGTAGCTCCACTCTCCCTAACTCTCTAGTTGCTAATCTATTACATTGAAGAGTCTAGCCCTAATTCTCTAATGTGGGGGAGAGGTTGTCCTCACATTGGGACACCTCCATGACCAACAGGTCAAGAGATAAAGAATAGAATAAATTAGGGTTTTGCCCTGGGGTCAGGTGGTCTTCTTATATAGCCATCGGCGATGAACAGGGACCCTTAGATCAAACCGACCTTGAACAACGGTATAGATGCAACGTCAATGCCGGTGGTAAACCGCCATAGAAAGATGAGACCGACAGGTGGGACCCACCGGCGATCGCCAAGAATAGGCCCGGGCGACGCCGAGGGTCTCGTGTCACAACGACTTCTCCTTCCTCCTGGTGTCTTCTAGAATGTTTTAATCCACTTTTTGGATTGAGTTGCCTCACGGTCAAGTCTTGTCATCGTATGGGATGCAAACTCTTCGGGCTTTTCACTGCTCTTAACTACTTTTATCTGTTAAGTCCCTGTAAAGATATAAATCACCAAAGCTCGTGGAACTATGTTAGTCAAGCCCCTAGTCTATGTGATTATTCATTTCATGCTCTTATTTCATGTTTAGTTGACTAATAATATTATGCTATAACATGTGTCAACAACTGCCATAAAATCCCAACGTTAAGGCGTAAGGCAGCCTCCTCGACGTACTGGAGGTGGAGGCATTGCACTTCTAGCCCATCTATGGTTGCCTAGAACAAGCCCATCGCCAGCCGCTCCAGCCGGAACGCACCCAGCAGCATCGCGTGGAATGCCAGTATGGAGACCCCAGCACCAGTGTTCACACCAAACTCCTGGTGGAAAGACATCCCTACCACCATGCTGGCGCTGGACATGTTGGAGTAGCCGAGGAGGCGCGGAAGTCATCAAGGTGGAGCAGGGTGCGGTGCACGGTGAAGCTGATCAACTCCTCCATGCTAAACTGGGCCTTGCATGTGTCTGACTGCTGGCTTGACATGACGAAGTGCGTATGTAGGAGGTCAGCGAATGAAACATCGGAGATGAGCATGTCTGGGGTGAACGCAATGGCATAGTGACTCATATCCATGGTGGTGTCGATGGAGATGAGCACGCCCAGGTCGAAGTTCGAGGATGATGTGATGAGCACATCCGGTCGAAATTTCGACGGAGGTGCCACAAGAGAGCGGACGCCAACATCGTAGCCGAGGTTGACGGCGAACTGTGTCGCAGCAGTCCATGACGCCAGGGATGAACTTGACATAGTAGGGGCCTCGTGTCGAACACCATGAGGGTGATGTTGGTGCGAGCTCACCGGGTGCAACCTGCCATGGCCGGGTTCCGCACGAAGCTCAAGGGCACGCCGCAGCTGAAGCGCGTCCAGCCCGAGCCGCTGAACCTATGGTTGGTGTCAACGAAACCGTGCAAAATGTCTAGGATGGCGTCGGCGACCGCCGAGGTGGAAGTCGAAGCAGCGGTGTCCGCCGCAGAGCCGGGTGTGTGCGGTGGACACGGGTGGGGGGGCGGAGGCTAGGGTCCGCGCAACGCACGGCGAGCACGACCATGGAGTCCGGTCCCACGGTCACCACCGCCCTCGCCATTGGGCCGGACGCGGCGTCTCAAAGTGCAACCTCCGTGAAGTAGTGGACGGGGCGGCGCCGCCGAGGACGCCGGCATGGCGAAAGGCCGCCCTAGCGAACAAATCGTCAAGCTGTGGTCCGTGTTGAGCCCGCCGCCACTTCCCATGCCACCGGCCACCTCCTACAGCCAACAAGATCAGCGCGCCGCGCCGCCGCCGCTGCAAGTGCCACCTCAAAGAACACCGAGCTCCGTGCCCCGTCGCCACGCACGCAGTGGAGCGGCATGGAGCGTGCACTCGACGGGGCCGATGCGAAAGGAATTGAAGGCGTAGATAGTGTAGACGTGCTCGGGGTCAAGGTCGAAGGCGTTGATGACAGTGTGGTCGCCATGCACGGGGTCCGGGAGACGCTTGCGCGCATCCACAGGAACGACGCCTGAGACGACGCGGACATCGCGGAAGCGCCGGGGACGGAGAACGTCGCAGGGTCGGGTCCGTAGAGCACGCAGTCGCGGAGGGGCTCGCAATGTCGCAGACACGCACGGGGTCGGAGCATATCAGGCATCCTTGAGGGGAAAGCGGGAGATGATGTTGGCGAGGAGCATATCCGAAGGAGGCCGAGGCGCCGAGGTCGACGATGTTGCGGAGTATGGTGGCTAGGCGGTGAAGACTCTCCACATCGCCGAAGCGTGGCTTGGTCCACCACCGCATCGACCGCTTGGTGTTGGTGTAGGCGAATGGCACGGCGTCGCCGATGAATAGCCGCTTCTCGAACAAAGCGAGGTCCGACTTGAGCACAGAGCCCAAGAATGACCGTTGATGGTCATTATCGCATATAGTTTAACCGGCCAAAGTAAACTAAAAAGATAGAATTCCATGTTATATTATAATAAAATATTATTTATATAACGAGTTCCACGAAGTTTTGGTGTCTCCAACTGTTCTCGCAAGATTTCACAAATTATCATCAAAAGAAAGTATCTCAAATGATAAAACGGAGTACACTATTGCGAAGGGCTCATCGCGCTGATCAAAATTCATATATTACTTGCAATATTTGGACTCGGGATGAAAAGATATTGGACAAATAAGAAATCAACAAGAATGCGGGTCCTACACGCCGATACTGATGCCATGCACACCTACCGTGGATCGCCACGTGGCGGCACCAGCGGGCAGAGCGGCAGCCGGGCAAAGAAGACCCGCCCGCACACACGTAAACAACGGCAAGCAACCGGGCGACAAGCTGGCATGCGGGCCCAAATTCGACCTATGTAGGGACACACGGCGACCACGCTGGCCACGCCCCAGCGACACGTGGCACAGCGGTCTCCACGCGCGGGGACGGCTCGGCCGCTACGCACGCGATTCAAATGTGGACGGCGGGTGCGGCTGCCGGTAGGGCCCAAGTGTCGGCGCCGCTCTCCTCACGCACTGCAGCCGCACGGCCGATCACCGCCGGGCGGATTCCACTCGCCTGGACACGTGGCGGCATAGGACTCGAGCACGTATAGCGCGTTTGCCGCCCGGCAGTCCAGCGTGGTTGGACCGCCCGGACCGCCGGTTCACCCATGCAGGAGCCCGATTTACCTTCTAGAAACGCAGCACAGCGCCTGATTCTTCGGTTTAGCTCTGGTTCGAGGCCTTGCTGACCGGTTCCCGTCCAGTTTTCGACACAGCTTCGTTAGAAAACATCTTACCCTCATTCCTAGGTCGGTTTGCATGGCTTAGAGGCGGTGGGAAATGTTTCCAAGTGTAGAGATGGCCTCTCCCCCCTCTCTCCTATATATAGAGGCCATCTCTCACCATTGTAACACATTCTACACAATAAAACTTCATTTCCACATCATATACATTGTTGTAGTGTCCCTCTAGGTGTTCTCCACCTAGTTGTATCAATTAGAAAAGAGGAAGAGAGGAGAGGAAAGAGTGGAGGAGAAGCCGAGTTCGTCGAGCTCTTCTCAACTTTGTACCTCTACGGAGCTGACTCCTTCGTGAGTAATATCCAGGTTATCTTGTGGTAATCCAGTCCTTACTCTATTTTACTTGCGGGACCTCCGTTTGACCGAAGGTTCTAGTTATAAATTGTGACTAGTTTCGCAATCGTTAGTGTAGACATGGTGTCTAGACTATCGGTTACCTAAGGTTGTGCCCAACCCTACGGATAGTTGTGGTAGCCCCGGGGTGACAGCTCCGACCAGGCCTTTGTATTCCACCACGTTCGGGTTGGTGTTTTCATAGAGCTTTTTTGGCGGCCCGACCCCAATTACCGCTTTCCCGCCTTTTTGAGAATCGGAAAGGTACCGCTTTCGGCAAGTAAAGTCTAGTAAGCCTGAACCTTGGTATCTAGTAATCTTGGGAGTACCTTAGAAAACCCCTCTCTCGCCTACAAAATATCATTCTACCTTTCCTTGGGCAATTTTGATTCTTTTCTCGTTCACTTCGCTTCCCCGTGGAAATCGATACCTAGGAATAGTCCGGTGAAAGCTACAACGGGTACTTTCCGCGGCGCTTTGAAATTATTCGCTTACGCTAAGAAATACCAACAAGCTTTCGCGCCGCTGTCAAGAACGGTAGCTATTCTGGGATTGAACCAAGTCGCCTGCGGTATCCTTTTTATTTTTATCACCATTTTTATGCACCTCGCCACCACCACCATCCATACCACATGGACTCAACTCCAATCTATAAATATTTGGCTCCAAAGGGCGATCTCGTTGGAGCCTCCACCATCATCACAGCCCATTCTCACAAATGGCTATGAAATTCGCCCCGCCATAGCCATGGTTCGAGCTACCCTTCTCCGGGCGAGACGACGAAAAAAACTCCATATAGCCACCTTCGGGAATTTGAGCACTTGTGTTCTTGCCTTGTTTTACTTAGCATGACACAAGAGACCATTATGGAAATCAAGCTTTCCGCTCTCCCTTTTGGGTAGAGTGAAACAATGGTATGCTCATACCGTTGGAAGTGTTCATGGAAATTGGGATGAACTTTGAGACAAATTTTGTCTTGCTTTCTTCCCTAATTCCCGAAGTCGCTGCCCTTCGAATAGAAATTTTAAATTTCAACAAAAAGAGAAGGAGACTTTAGGAGCATCCTGGGCCAAGTTCTTAAGTCTTATAAATATAGGCCCGCACCTTTCTTTGCCCGACCATGTCATTCTTTTGCCACTTCTACTTTGGTCTTAGCAAGGAAGATGCTCTCCAAATTGACCTATCTTCGGAGGCTCATTCATGCATACATAAATTAGAGAGGGGAAAGCCATTCTAGAAAAAAAAAAATCCTTAAAAACACCCATTACACTGGGTATCTATGACGAAGTTTCCCATAGAAACAAGAGAGTCAAGCCCCGACCAACAAGAGGAGGCCCCCACAACCAAATTTGAAATTCATTCAAATTCTTCTCATAATTCGGTTGTCGACGAATCTCCCGTTAAGGGACATGCCATCGCACTTCTTTGGTTGATGAATCCCATCCTTTTGCATGCCCCTTTGAATTCGAGGATGACCTTTTTCTTAATGATGATTTTGGGAATGCTTTAGAAATTCCCTGATCAACATCATCATATGCCTCGAATTATGATATGAGACACCAAAAACACTCATGGCACATAGAGGGCAAAATTCAAATAGAAGACATTTCTATACCCTCTCCCTCTATGCCCACACACGATGTCTCATCAAAACCGCTTCCTCGATCTCCGGGGAGAGCGTGAGATAGTTTCCCGCAATAACAATGTCATATCCATGTTTTGCGGATGATTCAACTATCATGAAAAAAGAAAGTGCTCCCTAGGTATGGGAGATTTCATCAATGAACATGGAAGTTACATTTTAAATGTCCCATCCAATCCATGCTCATTTGAAGAACTCCCCTCGTTATGATCTATAACTCAGCCATCTTTACCATGATCTACAACCCCTATGTTCTCTATCCATAAAGATTTTGAAAGGGTTGTTGTAGATGATTTTGTCTATCACAAATTTTGCAAATCTCGTAGTGTTTTGGCTTGAGTTTTACTGATCGACGCACAAAGGTTGGTGTTGGAAGGGAAACCACATCACCAACATTGGGTTAATTTCAAAAGGTTTCCCAAGGACGAGCTTTCTTTTAAACAAAGCACTTCCGGGAGATAACCCGCTTTTCCTTCATTCAATAAAAATGTCATTCAAAAAAAAACTTATAATTATAAAAAAATTATTTCTTATTAATAAAAGCAAGAACATGTTATCAAGCTAGTATGCACCTTTGGGTATTCTTGTCGCTAACCCTTTCGTGGAGACCAAGAAGAACAAAGAATGCATGCGATGCTTGAAAACATGAGGCTACATCAACAATAAACTTTGATGCTCATGGGTGATGGAACGCACTCAAAAGGAGGCCCTGACCTTGCACACTTAACTTTTACACAAAAGTTCAAGTGTGGGGAGGAAGGTTTAAGTCCGAGTTCCACACACACAAGGGGTCATTCAAAAAGAAGAGAGAAAAATAAAAGATGATGTCACCGCCTTGCTTAAAAAAAAAAAAGAGAGAAAAGATAAAAAAAAAAGATTGAAAAAAATATATATATATATATATAAAATATATAGACACAAAAAAAAAAAGAGATAAGAAATATATATTAAAAAAAAGAGAAAAAATGGAAAAGAAAAAAATAATAAAAGAAGAGAGAGAAGGAGGATTCTTCTCTAGACCTTTGCTATCATCAAAGCTTATGATCTATACACACCATAGATGTGTGTGGCTCAAAGCGTTGATGATTGCCCGAGTTGGATCATGTGCGATAAAGCCCCCGATGCAGCATCTACAAAGTTTCCATCCACATATGCTTTGCCGGTAAAGTACACCTCGTGTAATGCAAAGGTAATAATTGTTCACCAACTCATTTACTCATTCTTGTCTCCATATGATCATACAAAATCATGCTTCTCTTGTTTATGTCATATGCTCGGTTTGATGCATTCGCATGCAGTACATCCATAGGTCTTTTTAAATTAAGCAAGGTGCTTAGGTTGAATTGACCTTCTTTAATCAAAATTTGACATGGTGTTGAATCTTGGTTAATGAACTTAGAGTAACTACTTTCATAAACAATGAGAAGTAATCAATGATGGAGATAAATCAAGACTTTGTTTATATTGCAAACTTTAACTTGGTCTTGCTTGAGTTCGAACGAGAAGTTGGGTGAACATGCTTTTAGTAATAATAAAATAAATAAATAATTTTGTTTTGCATAATAAACTTGTTCTATCTTAGTCTTGTTTTGGAATAAAGATCTGGCCTCTCTCTTAAAAAACACATATAAATACAAATGATTTCTTAAAAATATATATATGGTGCTGCCCTTCGGGTATTCTATGTCACTAACATTTACAGAACGAAGGGTGAATATTATCGAAGAACAAAAGCACCAAACCAATTATCAACTGGTGAAGGAAGATGTGAACAACTCGGTTTGCTTATTTTCTCCTCACCTGTTCATATGCATGCTCCTGGTTCTACACTTGTTTAAAACTATAAATTTTAAAAAAGAACCAAGTTCCACACTCAGATTTAAAATTTGAAAGTAAATATGAATATAGCTCTTTGAGTTTGGCCTACATAAATTTTGTTCCTTACATATCCTTAGTGCTTGTGGGAAAAACTTAATATAGGAAAACATATTGCCTAAGTTGTTGCGAAGTGAGATATGGCTTTGGCATGAAAATCCAACCTTTTCTATTCAAAGTACTTGGAGAATTTCTTTTTGATAAAATGCTAAAACCCATAGTTTCACATACTCCTCAATGGTGAGAAAATTCCTACCAAGGCCAAATATATCATGTTACATCCTGAAAACCTTCTACATATGCTACTTGTTATTGCATTGAGCTCTGTTAAACTTTGTTGACCCGTGTTGAGAAATTTATCATGCTCTTAAATCAAGATCACGCACACGCCACCAAATAAATGCACTACTCCTACACTAGAGTAGGCACAATACATGCCTTCCATTTAGTTCCACTGAAAAACGTTCTACTCCTACACTAGGAGTGAACAAATATATCTTTGTTAGGATCTTTTAAAATAAATGCTCCGAATACTTGTTCATATCTCTTTCAAAAGTTTACAAAAGGAGACATGAGGCTATCATAAAAAAAAAAAAAAAAGAGAAAGAAAAAAGAAATGCAAAAAAAGAAATATAAAAAGAGAGAGAGAGAAATGTAAAAAAAAAAAGAAAGAAAAGAGAAAGAAACAAAAGATGAGAATAAAAATAGCCCATGTTCTCACAAATATTTTCTCCAATGTCTCAATAAAGAGAGAGATATTTCAAGGAGCATAGTAGAAATAGGTTAGCCACTATATATCCACACACTTGCACATCTTGATTTAATTGTATGACATTTTTCTCCATGGATCCATTGATTGACCCAAAGAAAATATGCAATGCAAGTATGCCCATAAAAGTTTCCTACCCGAGCTCCACATAAACCTTTTAGAAGTAGGAAGAAAAAAGAAGGCAATGCTTTGAAATGCCTTGGTGAGGAAATATACACATTGAGTGATTTGAGAGTACCATTTGAGGAGTACCGGTGAACTATGCTTTATTTGAAAAGATTACAAAAACCTCCAAGTTACTAAGATGTGAAAATGGGATGAGATGACTTTGTTTCAGAGCCGTTCTATTTCTCAACCGCTCAAGAATATATGTTAGCCAGTCCACATATCCCGCAGTACGGTATGTTTTGGGGTGAACTTTATGATGGGTTCATATCTTGAACTCGCTATGTTTATATTTACTTTATCTTTAACCTTTACTCAAGACGAGCAAAGATCCAAGTGTGGGGGAGCTTGTTGACGGTCATTATCGCATATAGTTTAACCGTCAAAAGTAAACTAAAAATGATAGAATTACATGTTATATTATAATAAAATATTATTTATATAACGAGTTCCACGAAGTTTTGGTGTCTCCAATCGTTTTCGCAGGATTTCTCAAATTATCATCAAAAGAAAGTATCTCAAATGATAAAATGGAGTACACTATTGCGAAGGGCTCGTCGCGCTGATCAAAATTCATATATTACTTGCTATATTTGGACTCCGGGATGAAAAGATATTGGACAAATAAGAAATCAACAAGAATCTGGGTCCCACACGCCGATCTGATACCATGCACACCTACCAGAGATCGCCACATGGCGGCACCAGCAGAGCAGCTGCTGGCAGCAGCACCTGCCCGCACACCGGAAACAGCAGAAAGAAGAGCCGACAAGCGAAGCATGCCGGGCCCAAATTGCCGACCTATGCGGGGGGACACGGCGACTAGGGCGGGCCACTACCCAGCGACACGCGTGGCCCAAGCGGTCTCCACGCGCGGGGACGGGCGCTCGCTACGCCGACGCCGATTCAAACGCGGACGGCAGGAGTCGCGGCCGCGTGTGGGGCCCAAGTGTCGGCACCGCTCTCCTCACGCACAAGAGCGCACGGTCGACCGCCATTGGCGGGATTCTCCTCGCCTCGGACACGTAGCGGCACAGGACTGGAGCGCAGAAGGCGGTTGCCGGCCCGCGTGGTCCAGGCGCGGTTGGACCGCCTGGACCGGCCGGTTCACCCACGCAGAGCCCGATTTACCTTCCGAAACGCAGTACGGCGCCCGATTCTCCTCCGGTTTAGCTCCGGTTCGAGGCCTTGCTGACTGGTTCTCGTCCTGTTTTCGACACAGGTTCGTTAGGAAACATCTTACCGTCATTCCTAGGTCGGTTTGCATGGCTTAGAGGCGGTGGGAAATGTTTCCAAGTGTAGAAATGGCCTCTCCCCCCTCTCTCCTATATATAGAGGCCATCTCTCACCATTGTAACACATTCTACACAATAAATCTTCATTTCCACATCATATACATTGTTGTAGTGTCCCTCTAGGTGTTCTCCACCTAGTTGTATCAATTAGAAAACAGGAAGAGAGGAGAGGGAAGAGTGGAGGAGAAGCTGAGTTCGTCGAGTTCTTCTCAACTTTGTACCTCTACGGAACCGACTCCTTCGTGAGTAATATCCGTGTTATCTTGTGGTAATCCCGAGTTTATTATTTGACTAAATTCAGTCCTTACTCTATTTTACTTGCGGGACCTCCGTTCGACCGAAGGTTCTAGTTATAAATTGTGACTAGTTTCGCAATCGTTAGTGTAGACGTGGTGTCTAGACTATCGGTTACGCCCAACCCTACGGATAGTTGTGGTAGCCCCGGGTGACAAATTCGACCAGGCCTTTGTATTGCACCACGTTCGGGTTGGTGTTTTCAGAGAGCTTTTGGGGGCCCGACCCCAATTACCGCTTCCCCACCGTTTGAGAATCGGAAAGGTACCGCCGCTCGAGAAGCAAGTAAAGTCTAGTAAGCCCAACCTTGGTATCTAGTAATCTTGGGAGTACCTTAGAAAATCCCTCTCTGCCTACAAGAATATCATTCTACCTTTCCTTGGGCAATCTTGATTCTTTTTCTCGTTCACTTCTGGCTCCCCGTGGAAATCGATACCTAGGAATACTCTCCGGTGAAAGCTACAATGGTACTTTCCGTGCGCTTGCGAATTATCTCGCTTGTGCTAAGAAATACCAACAATGACGACTTGGACCCGTGGGCAGCGATGGTGACCTCTTGGACGGCGTCGTGTGGCTCATCGAGGTGGCCGGATGACGTTAGCAACTACCGGGCCATTAAGGTGGGCTACTGCTGCTGCTCGAGGGTGCCGGACGCTGAAGCCGACGGGCGGCATCCGCTACTCCCCCGGCTGGCACGGGTGCGCTCGAGGAGCCAATCGCTGATCCCGCACGGCATCCGGATCAGCGAATCGCCCGATCACACTTCGGCGTCCCTACTCGGCAACAACTTGGCGAGGGTGTCGAGGATGAGTTTCGAGTCAAGGGAATTCATGGTGATGGATACCGAGAATCGATGAATATGAACCGAGGACCGGTGGAGCTGATACCAATTTGTTAACACACCTATCAACCGGTTCACCAATAGCTTGATTCAGATACAATTTGGAGTACACGACCTGGGGACGGAGGTCTGGAGCTTAGCAAAGCAATCTAGACGGAGGAGTGGAAAACTAGGACATGGGAAGGATGAGAGTTTGAGGCCTATGGATGGGGGCTCGGGGAGGAAGAAGTACATGGAGATGGAGATGTATTGTCTTCTGAATATTCGATGCCCTTTCTTAGCCACCGTGTTCTCCTTTTGTAGCTTGAGCCCCCACTTGATAGCCTGTCTTGGCCAACTTGGCAGCCGGTGCTAACAAAAAGCAAGCAGCAGCGGAAGTGCCGAGCACGAGACAGCACGCGACGCGACGGCTATGCTCTCTGCCTGCCACCTCGGGCCAGTCGCTCACCTGTTGGGGCGCGTAACTCGAGGCGGAGGAGCGGCCAGACTCTCATCGGGTCAGTGTATACTTTGGTAGATTTTTGCTTTTTTTTTTTTTTTTTTTTTTTTGGAGTGCAGATTTTTGCATTGGCTGGTGCGAAACACAGCAAAGCCATGGCCATTTGCATGGGCAGGCTCAAGAGAAATGCAGCTCAAGACAAATGCTAAGGCGCCACAGGGTTCAACTTTAGAACAAGAGACTTTCGTAGGAGGTTAAACCAAGGCGATTTTTAATGTCGACGAGATCTAGAATTTTCTAGTTTTTAATTTTTCTTATTTAAAGTTGTTTAGTTGCTGAAAAAATAACATCGTTCTTATCAAAAGAAAAACAAAATAACATCGTTATGTACTTTTCTGTTTGAGTCTTTTAAGGGCTTCCTCCCCTCAATTCATAAAGAAACGCAGCGCTTGCAAAGGCAGAGCAAAGTCAACATGTGTGGCGCAACATGGCACGTACGTAGCTGCCGAAGTGCAGAGCGCGAGTGGAGCTTATGGCATCCCCAACGGTTCTCTAGCTCGCGAAGTACTTACTCTCTTCTTAAATATTTGTATTTCTAAGTTTCGGCACGTAAACTAAGAAGACATGTGTAAAAGAATGCTTCTACCCCCTATGAAGACCTTGACATCCTCTGTCACAATTTCATAGGAGAAAGGAACAAACACAATTTTAAAGGGAGAAACAAAACAAAGAATGATTCCAATAGTCAGGTCCATGCCGTCGGCCTCGTCCACGGTGACCTCAGATTTGTAGGGACCCTTGGAGAGTCACCAAGCTTTCCCGGTCTATTTTGTCCACAACAATAAGAACACGTGCAATACTAAAGTCAGCTCAGTGAAGCACGCTTATCTATCTACTTTGTTCAGGCACGTGTTATATCTTATTGGTATTTTGTTTTTTTAGAGATAGAATCACTATCTCCATCCATAATGTAATTCTTACTTTTCAGAATCCAAACGGTTTGAACTTTGAATAAAGTTATATAAAAAAGTATTACTTCCTCCGTCCCCCACGCTTGTCCAGGTTCAAAGCTAAGACTTGTGTGACGGTTTGACGGTCACGGGTGTGTCTGTGCAATGAAACAAAGATACACGCGCATCCTCGGTGGTTTGGACGCCACCTGTCTCGATGCTCTGGCTCCGGCCCCCACGTTTCGCGGTTTTGAGCGCGGTCGGTTGCCCCAGCCAACTGTTCCGACCTCACCTGATGCTGAACCCGCCTATCGAAATGGTCATGGCATTATTGTTGTTGTTTTTTGGCGTCGATGCAAAATCTGCCGAAGGATGGACCCGCTGGGACTCTGCCACAACGGCTAGTGACTGGCCCCGGGTTGTGGCAGATAGAGAGGAGACCGGTCGCATTGCGTGCCGTCTCTTTCAGCTCCCTTTGTGCTCCGCACTTGCGCTGCTGCCTGGCAGCTAGCCTGCCACTGCCACACTTGTTGACGTTCCTCAGCCAGGCAGCCATGACCATGAGTGGTGCCTCATCAGCGAGTCTCCTTCCGAGTCATTTTTCCGGTTTCCATCCCAACGTGTGCGACGGAGAGAGAATATCTATGTAACAAAGACAGGAGCTCTGCCGCTCAATTAGGTCGAAAAGAATATCTATGTACCTCCTACGCCTCAAATTGTAAGTCGTTTAACTTTTTTGACCCCAACTTTGACTACTGCCTTATTCGAAAAAGAACCCGAGAGGCTAACCACCTCACATGACGCAGCTAAGCACAAACAAGACACACCGCCATGGGGTCATCGTTGGCAAGCATGGCAGCCAAATTGCCAGCAGCTCCGACTTCCCATTCACAGCGATTCTTTGGGATCCTTTGGGAGCATGGCAGCCAAGCTGCCAGCAACTCCGCCATGATTCGAGCATATTACCTTTGGGATCCACGTTCACAGCGATCGGCCACCTCGCCCACGCCGCCAAAAAATTGGTGTGCGCACCGGTAAAAGAGTTGGTGTGTGCACCTGGGCAACATGCTACTCCCCCTGTCCCTGAAAAAAATAAATTTCTAGCAACTTTAGGATAGATTAGCATATAAGATAAAAAGACCATGCTGCCCCTCATTAAACCTGTCGAACCTTAAAGGCTCTCTAGTTACCTAGAAGCCTAATTAAGTAGTGTTGTTTAGAGTATCCAATAGCAGCGTGGGAGAGAGAGGTTGTGTTAAATATTGTTGCGAGTATAATTGCGAGTAAAGTGAATGAGACATAGTGTAGGCAAATGAACTCGCCGCCTTTATTCCATTGATCATAGGTGATATATATACACGGTAAGAGGAGGAGGTTACGGGAGGAAGCTTCACCGTGGCTTGACAAAATAAGGAATCCCTTGAGGAAGCTTCACCATCAAGTCACCTGTTGTGGCTTGACAGCGAAGGAACCACATGAGGTGGTTAGGATGAGATCATCATGTACAAGATATTTATAACACTCCCCCTTGATTGAATCCGTCCTTGAGATCAATGTATGAAGTAATTTCTCCAAAAACCCCGTGGGGAAAAAATGCGGAGAAATATGTGTGGATATGCCATTAAAACTCCTTAAAACCCAAAGTGGAAAAAAATAAGGATAAAATGGTATGGCATGTTTGATTATTGTCTCATTGTAAACTCATATGGGAAAAACCTTGTAAGGAAAAACCATGACCAAGTTTAGAGAACAATAGATATGATCCGAGGATCATAATTGTAATTATATATCATTGATACCTCCTCAAAACCCCCTCGGGGGAAAAATGAGAAGATATGACATGGGCTATATCTTTGATATCCCAAACAAAAACCCCCTGGGGAAAAACAAGAGATATGACATATGAACTTGTTTCGATCTTGCCTCATTAAAAACCTTCTATGAGAAACCTATGTAAGGAAAAAAACTCATAGAGGAAAAGAGTACAATATGATGTTTTGAACAGGTTATAGTTTCAAGAGGAATCTCCCCCTGAACCTTGCAGCTCTCAAAGTCATCGCATACCAATATCAACAACACATTGTGAAATGTGGGAATTGGTAGTGACTTTGTGAATAAATCTTGAATTATCACTTGATTCAGTTTGTAAGGTGTTTATCTCCTCACTTTCATGAGAAGAAAACATTTCTAGAAGGCAAGATAGTGATATTGCTCTTATGTAACCTGTTTACATCCAAGCAACACAAGTTGCATTATCATTGAGGATAATGGCTAGTGATTCGATGAATCAAATGTGACCATTCAATAAAGTGATACATGTCTATGTAATACTTTAGAATGAGGAGTGGAAGTAGTCATCGAGTCAAGTTTGATGACTCCTATGAGAACTTTTACCACTATAACATCGCATGTGATCCGGCATTATAGGGGATTAAATAGCCAAGATCTTGATACTCCACATGACCATATCTGTGGATATCCACTTTCACTCCCACCTTTCGATGTTATAGGAGTTGCGCTATTTTTTAAGCTATAGCAAGTATCTACAAATGCAATATCGCATGTTGCGATATGCAAGATACATGAGCGCTTTGATGGCACTAAGGTTGTTATCCCAAGGGTCAATGGATATTGATCCATATTTAGGGATTAAATGACCATATTTTTGGTAGTATGGTTGTCCAATATTATTTGGATATTGGTACACAATATCAATGGAATATTGGAGGACTGATGTGGGTGCTCAAGTTATGGACTTAAGCATAATTTGGTTTTACCCAAATCTTTCATCTCAAATTCTGCCTTATATGATGACTACCGCTTTGATATGTACCATATGAGATGTACAAAATCCATGGGGATTTTACTATGGTCACACAGGTGAAATTAACGATGGGAGACATCCTTCGTGGAAGGAACTCACCTAGTCAGGTTGTACCACAATCAACTTTATTTCAAGCCATGGAGTGACCTGATTCATACACAATGTATGTTGCGATTTATGTTTTGAATTAGACTACAAAGTCCATTAGAACTTATAATCCAAATTAAGTTTGGTCTGCCAATTATTGATGTAGGAACATAGTTTCCACACATACCAATGAGTATGTTATGCTAGGTCTCTACGTGAAACCATGTGCTACAAAGCTCTCACTATTTCACCACCTTATGGATTTGTGAATCCATAGTGCTTCCATCAAGAAAGCATTGTGAGGAGAAATCATTAACAAGTAAAGACTTCTCACTTTGAGTGAAAGCAATTCTCCTTAATTGCCACCTTTGATTGACCCAATATGATGAGTGTTTGAACACTCTGCTAGGACTTGTGGTATGGATCCGATAAGTGCCCGGCAATATTGAGGAGTTTGTCGACAATTTGTAGTCTTTGGTATGATTTATTCAATGGAACCAATTTTAGCATGTGGAAATATTGACCCTTTTGAACTCCATGTCATTTCCCATAATAGCGAGTTAGGGCGTTCCAATGATGACCCAACGCCTAATTTTGTGCACAAGTTATGCTAGGCTTTTGGATGTTAAACATCCATAGGCTTTGGATAGTAAATATCCATGTGTGGTTTATCAACTTGCGGTTGATATGCATGTATTGTCTTGGATAATTGTCTCCCCGATCCGAGAATGCTTGCAAGAAGCTATATCCCTATGTGGCCATACTTCTCCCCCTCTTATTTAGATTCAGGGAGTTGAGTGGTTTTGTTAGGTACCTCCACTCTTTTTGGCACATTAGATGGGAATTGATTGGGTCACAACTTCATGACAAGTAAATGCATTAGGCGTAGTATTTACAATGTGTTGCAAATATAAGATATTCGAATCTGTTGTTTTTAGATTCTTTGGTACGTGGATTTGAGGACCGAATATAAGTAGTGACATTCTCTTTTTTCGATTCCTAGCATTCTATGTGTGGTAAGTATCTCCCCTAATGCCTAGAATCTCCTCAAATATGTGTTCAAAGATACGGCAATGAATGAATCCCCAAGATGCCCTTTTGATGTATCTTTGCAAAGTGGTGATATTGGTACGTGCAAAATGTTACCAATTTGCAGATGGGAAATGTTTGGATGTATGGCCAAATATCCACGCATACTAACCGCAACGGAGGGAGTCGTATGATGCGCTTTGATGAATTTGTATTTATGATGCGTTGTGTAAATCCGCATGTCAATGCAATTCTATTTTGGGTCATCAAATAACCAACTTGATTATCTCAATAAGAGATTCAATTGTGCCATTATGTGTATGAACATAAGATACTTAATGATGTAGTCCCTAAAACCAAATAATTCCATGTAAATGGTTTAGATCCTCGTCAGATCATTTGCTCTAAATTAAAGAATTTGAGCAATGAATTTGGTAAATTTGTGGTACCTTGTGAGTAAGGCACACATTTTAGGACAACATTGCAGATGCATGGATGTGCATTATTACATACTATCTTTATGGTCCATAAAATGGCAAATGGAGTCACATGTATGTTCTTGAATTTCGTCAAGAAAGTTGGTGGCTCACATTGATGTTATGACCAATAGAATTAATAATAATTTTCTCATCATTCTACATGTAGAATGATAAGGCAGATATGCCAAATCTTGATGAGATCAAGAGAGAAAATTATTTTGTATGCAACATGTAATATGGGATTGATGTATGTATAATACACCCCAAACGATATGGAAGGAATTTGCACAATTATTTAGTTTTCATATATGTTGCAATAAGTCGAGTGAAGATTTTCATCATTGCTCCTTAGTATTGGGTTTCTGTGGAAACCATGCAACTAGATGATTTGAAAAACACCATGGGGGCATTTATAGAATTAGGATACATGATGCATCCACGATTAGTTGAATACCCACAGAGAGCGTAATCTTCTCATAATTGTGTTAGCGTACAAAGGTCCACTAAACAACATTCCTTTCCACCCGGTTGAATCCCAAGTGATTCTATATATAGAGTGAGGTAGAATCCAAAATAATTTGCACTCATATAGAATATGTATACCATGTATGTGGTACTTGATATTATCATACTACATGTGCTAGTGTGATATTAGG
This sequence comes from Hyparrhenia diplandra, assembly GCA_015847255.1. Lineage (NCBI taxonomy): Eukaryota > Viridiplantae > Streptophyta > Magnoliopsida > Poales > Poaceae > Hyparrhenia > Hyparrhenia diplandra. The sequence goes on along the minus strand of JADLZK010004484.1, from coordinate 24,067 downwards.
CTAATAATAGCTCCAATGGAAATATGGAGACTTTACAAGCATCCGCTTGTTGAAGTGAACACCAAATTGATCCTAATAACTCGCTTGCCTCTAATGAGTTGGAGGGATAGTTGAGCCAAATATTGATTTGACATTTTTGTGTACTTGAACGCATAATACTACAATCACATTTTTTGAAAAATGTGAGATTTGTCACACTTTGTCACTTTTCGAAAGAAAAATGACATTTGCGCTTATGAGCATCCATATGTTATAATTGCCATGGACCAAAGGTCCTTGATAAACGAATGAGTAAACAATCATTTACAGTTGGGCAATATTACATCCTTTGTTGAAATCCCAATGGGGACTTGCAAAAGGTAGATGGATCTCACTCTTTTTTGAATACATGGATTTGTAGAAAACCAAGTGTTAGAGTTGCATAAGAATGCATAAACACAAGTGTGAAAATATCTAGAATGGATTGAGCATTTGGTTGGGGGTTGAGCAATAACTGTTGTTATGCCATATGCCCCCAATGATATCGCTGATATCGTCCATATTAGGAAAATAAATTCCATCCAATGCGAGGTTGGAAATATTCCAAATTGAAAATATTAGCCAAGTCCAACATGTGTTTATCATGTATGAATTTACTTGAGAGTAAATTGTATAGCATAAAGGCAACAATTTGGGGATTCAAGGTGATACTTGATTGTAGACTCTCCATTCTACACAAAAACAAAAAGACAAAAGTTGTTGCTAATGTTTTGGGATCCATTCCTGTGGGAATAGATGATGTAAAATCTTCGCCAAAACATAGACTCGCATGTGATGGAAAGTAGCCCCCAAAATAATGCACTATATATTGCTATTTATTTAAGCAAATGATTACTTAAATAACATCGATTCAAGATGTGTTTTGAATTGGCATATGAAAAATATTGTGAAGTCAAGATGAATCTTGAATCACATGTAGTGTTTGCCTCATACCGGATAGGTGATAGAAAATCACTACTATCATTACAGTGTACAATAATTATTACCAAAATATAGTCTCAATAGATATTAGCAATTAACACATTGAAGGTGCAAACCAAATTGGTGACCTTATAGTAGGGGAGCATAATCTACAAATATGTGTATGTGCAGTAGATGTCATCCCATTACCTTGTGTTTATGTTAATAGTACGAGTTGATCACACTTTTTGAAAGTGGTTCAACTCGAGGTAGTCACTATGTTTGTAAAAACACGATGTAGACCTCAAATTGTGAGACTATTGCTTTGAAAGTAAACATCCAAATGATGTAAACCTTATGCAATTCACATTTAGATTGGTTGAACACATGATAGTCACTATGTGATGGACATAGTGTAGATCCCGCAGTAGTATTGAGATACTAGCTTGTGTATGGCCAATCTAAAAGATGAATTATGGCAATCACCTGTAGGTGCAAACCTCTTTTGTAGTTCACATTTAAAATTAGGTATGCACAATGAGGATGAAATCCTATGGTAGTACTGTGGTACATCATGTGTGTATGGCCAATTTTTGTTAAATGAACAAAAAGTTGTCACCGTGAAGATGAAGGTCATTTGTTCTAAATTTTGATATTGGATATGCACGTTGGAGATAATCACTATGTATGACATAGGGTAGATCTCACAAGAGTACTATGGTACTACCTTGCGTCCCAATGGCAACGGGTACAAACCCGCTAGGTTTAATCATTCCAAACCCGTACCCGCAAAACATAAAACTTGCCCGTTAAAAACCGACGACCCGTGACAGGTTCAATTTTATGCCCAAACCCATGCCCGAAGCTGGTCACGGATACCCATCGGGTCGCCCATGCCCGCTACAGAAGTCACACCGTCCGGCAATTTCAGTCCACAATACTATTTTATAGCTCACCAAGGTGATTTGGCGAGGTGGGACTATTTGCGTCTGCTGGCCAGTGAGCGCTATGCATGCAAAAATAGAGCACTGACCATGCACATGGGCCACGGCCTGCTAATGCCGAGCTGCACATTGCCCTTTTGACCAATCAAATTGAGTGCATATGGAATTAACCATGGCCCACTAGCGTTGTAGTGTAGTATACGGAGTATTCATGCAGGAGTGTGTCCTTCATTTCTTTTGTTTTTCTTGCATTTCTACCTTTTGTTTTCAAATTATTTTGTGCCAATTAAAAGTATATAATTGCTATCATACTGCAGGTTTAAAAAACCCATGGGTTTACGGGTTTGGGTACTACACCCCTAGACCCATGCCCATAAACCCATTGGGTTTGTCTTTTTGCCCATTAATAAACCCATGGGTATAGAAACTGACCCATATCCTTACCCTAATAGAGTAAAAACCATCGGGTATCGGATTTCGGGTACCCGTTGCCATTTGGAACCTTGTGGTTGGCCAAAATGCAAAATTTACAAATGATGAGGTAATCACATAAAATATATGTGATGAAATAAATTAAGCACTTAAAACTTAGAAAATAAGTAAATGAGCTTAATTGAAGAAACACAAAAGTAAATTGCATATGAAATAAATGGATTTTGTCTCATTTGATGGAACTTAGGTAGTCACCATGAGGGTGTAGACCTTTTAATTGTTTCACATTAAGATGCATTCCTTGTAAGTTCATAGTCAAATTGGAAGTGCACTTTGAAGAATAAATCCCATAGTACTACCTTGTGATTGCCAATTTGATAATAACTATAGGTGACATCGAAAGTGAATCAAGTTCCAAAAAGAAGAGATAAATCGACCAAAGCATTTGCATAAGTACATGTTATGATGCAATTTCTGATGACACATAGGTCTTACACGAGGTAAATATTGTGCACCATAATTCATTTAAACGTATGTTTACAATGAATATTTACATGAGGTAAATGTAATACCATGCAGCAGTGCACTTATGTTAAAACCTGAGGGTTAAAACAATGAATACTAGTTAGAGTCCCCGCGCTTCGCGCGGGTAGACATAACTGTTAAGGTAGACAACATTACACTTAATTCAGAATTCACAGAGTATTTGAACAGATGAAACTGCATTGGTGAGGGGCCACCCATCGTTCCCGTGTTGACCAGGAAAATGTGCCGTGCTTATCCCTTCTCCTTCCTTACTCTCTCTCTCCTTATCTTCTTTCTAGACAGGAGAAAACAGAGAGGGAGAGCAGGCATCGGGCGGGCGGGACTGTGGCCGCACGAGTTGGCACTAGGGACCGCCGGGGTCTCGCCTTGCCTGCACGGCGTTCAGGTTCGGCGGCTCCGGTGCCCACTCGGGCGTCGCGTGTGGCGGCAGAGTGCCCGCGCTTGCCATGGCCTCGACCAGGGCCGGGGCCCACGTGCCCGCGCGGCCAAGGAGCAGTCGTGGGGGCAGTGGCCTTCGCGCGCCTGCATTGCGACCTGCAGGGCCGCTGGCTCACCCCAGTCGTCAGGTTGGGTCGGCTGGCGGCGCGCTGACGCGTCGGGGCTTCAGGGCCCGCGTGTCGTGGCCGCGAGGTCGCGCGCCTGCGCGTAGGGAAGTGGCGGTGGCTCGAGGTCGGCAGCGGCAATCGCTTTGGGGCCGCGCTAGGGTCGGCCGTGACCCAGTCGAGCTGGTGCGCCGCCGCATCGGAGGACGGGGTGGCGCAGGGGTGCGAGGCGGTGGCGGCGGCCCGTACCTTTGTGGTCAACGGAGGAGCAGCACTGGTGCGAGGCAGCAGCGCATTCCGTGAAGATGTGAGGTGGAGAAGTATTTCTGCTGGGCAGAGGAAGCGAGAAGTTTCAGGAGAGGGAGGTTGAGGACGTGGACGGCAGGATGTGTAGCTTGAAAGAATTGAACGGATAGTTTTGTAGTTTTGACCGTCTACTGTTGATGTACAGTGTCCTTATGAGTATGATGTACTGTACATTAACAGTGATTTTGACTCACCAGAATTAAAGGATCTATATAGATGAGTACATTAATAATCATTCGATTATCATGTGATTCATAGAAAATCGAGGGGGGTTTTGTGCAAAATGCACAAATCCTAGGCCTCGTTTTAGTTGGTGGGTGGAAGTTAGAAAGTTAGAATTTGAACTCCCGGTGAAGACTTTCGTTTGTATGTGTTAAATATTGTCCAATTATAGACTAACTAGGGCTCAAAAGATTCGCCTTGTGATTTACAACTAAACTATGCAACTAGTTATTTTTTTACCTACATTTACTACTCCATTTATATGTCCCAAGATTGATATGATGTGATGTGATGTGATGTGATGGAGAGAGAGTGGAAAAACTTGGAAGTTGGAGGGGAACTAAACAAGGCCCTATCCATCCAATCCATCCCGTGGATTCCCCGAGCGACGCCGGTCTCGAGGGGGCCGCCCGCCGGCCCCGGCTCAGGGTCGCATGGGCCATTCCATGCGCACCGCTACCGGCGTGTCGTGGGAGGGTGCGCCGTGGGCCACGTGTGCTCCGTGAGCTAGGCCTCGGTACCGGCCGCGTGGGCCCGGGCGCGTGCACGGAGCCACGCGCGGCATCGCGGTCGTGCCATCGTTGGCGGCCGTGAGTGACGCGAGTGGTCGCCTATCCGCCTAGACGATGGGTCCGCCCCGTCGCGGCCGCGGGCGTGTGGGAGGTCGCGCGTCCGGCGTCGTGTGAGACGCTGCCCGCGGGTGAGGCCGCGTCGATAAGCGCCGTCGTTGAGTGAGGCGCTGCGGCGAGCCGAGGCCCGCCGCCATTTGGTGCCGCCAGCGAGGCCGGCTGCTAGCATGGCGCCAAAGTTTGCACGAGGGCTGCTCTGCGATGAGCCGATCAAGGAGGAGCCGCCGCCGGAGCTGGCGTCGTTACCGGAGGCGCGATCGGTGCAAGGCGGCCGGTGCGGGCCGCTAACCCGCGATGCACGAGGACGCTTAGCCGCGGCTATAGGGCCGCCACCGCTAGTCGCCGACCGCCGTCGGGCGCCGCCCGGCGCCATGGATCGGCACGCTGGAGGCAAGGCGCTGGGCAGTCAGAGTTTCCGCGATGATGTCGCCACGGCCATGAGCCGCCGATGGGAGGCGCTGCGACCGTGGGCCAACTAGCGAGCCGGGAGGCCATCGGGGGCGGGAGCCGTCTGCGCTACCACTAGGCAATTAGGCATTAGCCGATCGCTAAGGGGCCACGCGAGGCGCGGCGCGACAAAGCCGTGGGCGTGAGCCCGCTGAGCAAAATCGAGCCGCACGGGCCCGGCCGTAGGAGACCGACGCCCTTTTCTCATCACGGTGCTCAGGCCGGTGAATGGTGCGGCCCTCATCCTCGTCGGAAGAGAGGTAGCCGGCATCGCCTCGATGAAGCGGTTCCTCTTCGATCGTCGAAGGATTGGGAAGCAATTGAAGAATAGCGATAATTCGCCATCATTACCTTGATCCATCGATCCGATTCATCATCATGGATGGTCCAATCAACTGAGAGCTATTCTATGTGAAGAATGTGGAGAGCGAAGGTGCTGATAACGTGTTGCGAGTATAATTGTGAGTAAAGTGAATGAAACACAGCGTAGGCAAATGAACTCGTCGTCTTTATTCCATTGATCATAGGTGATATATATACACGGTAAGAGGAGGAGAGGTTACGGAGGAAGCTTCCAGTCAAATCACCTGTTGTGGCTTGACAAATTAAGGAATCTCTTGAGGAAGCTTCACCATCAAGTCACCTGTTGTGGCTTGACAAATGGCTTCCTGAGGAAGCTTCACCATCAAGTCACCTGTTGTGGCTTGACAAATGGCAACCACGTGAGGTGGTTAGGATGAGATCATCCCGTACAAGATATCTATAACTCCTATATAGGAGCTCCCCACTAGGAATCCTTAGGGAATTCTCGTGTCCGTGATTGGTTGACATCGGTGATAACCGAAATGTAGCAAAGGGCCTCCCGCAGCGGCCTCGCCCTCTCGTCCTCCCTAAAGAATTCCAAACGTGCCGGTTTGGTACGACACGGCACGGCACGCCTGCCCGGTCCGGGCGAGGCACGGTACGGGGCACGGCGGCGCCGCCGTGCCGTGCCATGTCGCGGTCGTCATGCCAGAATCGCGGCCCGTGCATCGGCACGACGGACGTCCGAACGCGTCGCGGCCGTCGTCGCCGGCACCGGCAGCCCGACGCGTTCGCCCGTGCCCGAAAAGCACCGCCCGCGCCGCCGAGGACTTCGCCGCCTGGCGGCTGCGCGCCGCCGGCAGCGCGGCGCCATCGCTTCTGCCGCTGCCGCCGCTTTGACCTCTTTGCCGCATACGCCTGCGCCGAGCTGCGCGTCGCCATCGCTATGCCGCGCCAAGGCTCACGCGTGGCGCGCGCCCGTGTCAGCGCCGCTTCGCGCCGGCGCTCTTGCCTTCGCCACCGCAGGTAGCTGCCGGCCACCGACGAGTAGGGAGGGAGTGGGTCTTGGGAGAAGATGAGTGAGGGAAGGGAAGGAGCTGTGGTTGGAGCGCAGCATGCCGGCATGCATACTCGGGAGGACCGGGAGGAGATGCATACTCGGGAGCCAAGAACGGTGGCGGCTGGAAGGGAAGAAAATGAGGAAGAATAGGAAGGGATGTGTATTTTATACCTAGGTTAACTAGTAGATCCAACGGTTGCCAATCAAGCATAGGGGATCCAACGGCTCTCGGCCGTGCCCGTTAGCCGCTGCCGCTCGTTGGAGCGGGCCGTGCCCCGTGCCGCCCACGGGCCAACATGCGCCGCACGGCACGGGCACGGTGCCGGACCGGCCAAGCACGGCACGGAGCAGGCCGGGCGGACCGCTGGGCCGTGCTTTTCCCGACCGGGCCTCGTGGCGCCCGCTTCAAATGGCCCGATTGGAATTCTTTAGTCCTCCCGCAAGATTCGTCTCTTCCCTGCCCCCGCTGTGGCTCCGCCCTTCACAATTCCGTCGCACCGCCTTTTACCATCGGGGTAGGGATTGTCCCTCCACCTCCTCCCTTTTTCCCCGTTTCCGTTTCTGCAGCCCGTCCGTCTCTTCCCTTGCCCCCATCTTCCGTGGGCTGAAAAGCCAAAAGGTCTCGGGCGGCGGGGCGGCGGGCCGGAGATCCTTGCGTGGCTGGCCGGAGCCCCCCGAGCATGCGCGGCCGTGCGTTCGAACTCTGATGGCTGGTGCGCGACGGCGATCACGCCGGGGACTGCTACGGGCGACGACGACCTGGGCGCCGCCCGACGGATTGGGACGGCGAGCTCGTGGCGGTGGCTCAACCCCTCTTCTTCACCGGGCGATCATGACGGCGCGGCCCCCTCGATCCGTGTTGGCGGCCCCCACTGGTGGTGGCACGACCAGCCCTGCGGCGGCGGGCGGCCCTCCTAGCAGATCCGGCGGCCTCCTCCCACCTCTGAGCAGCAGCGACGGCGTCCTCTTCCCCACCAGTGGCGGCGGGCGCTAGCGCAGCGGTAGCCGACCAACTGGTACATCAGCTACGCGCCGCTGCACGCGGACCAGGTGCTGCCGCCGCCTGAGCCTCCACGTCGGCTACCTCTCCCGATACCGGCTGCCCTCCACGCCTGGACACAATGAAATTCTCTTCGCTGGCGAGTACGAGCCACCGACACCTCCCCAAGACGGTCACACATAAGTTTCTCCTTCTCCTTCTGATCCACAAATTCAGCCCCTTCCGCTCTACGAGATTCCACAATTTTTGTTCGTATATTCACATTCAGGAACCTGTTAGTTCAGTCAGCATGCATGATGTTCAGTCAGCGGAGGAGGCAGGCGGCGGTGGGGGAGCGGCAGCCGGCAGTAGCAGCAGCAGGAGGGGGCGGCGGAGGGTGGTGGCCACGGCGAGGACGGGAACCGAGACGCCGACGCGAAGGCGGCGGCGGGTAAGGAGCCAGCGCTGCTGCCCCCGAACCCAGTTCCCGCTCTCGCCTCCGCGGCTGGCGCGCTGCAGCGGTGGATCAACGCGCGGTACGACGACCTTGCGGGGGCCAGCGAGGCGCAGTGCCACCACCATCGAACAGGTGCGCCGCACCGCATCCGCATCCGCATTACCCTTCGTCCTTCCACTTGCTTCTGCCATGGCCAGGATCTACATGCTTTTGCTTCGCTTCTCAGTGTGTCTGCGAGGTAAACGTAGGCCGTAGCCTCGCTGCCTGCAATGTGGCGGGACTGGTCAGCAAAGCTCAGATTATCTGCTGTTGAGTTCTCGAGCTATTTTTTACTCAAGATTACAATCTAGGGATGGAGTTAGTGCTTCGAATGTCCATTTTCCATGCCAATTCGGCTTCAATGCTGCACGCTTGCAAGTAGCAACACCCGTGCGCCATGCCCAGGTCCTCCGTTGTCGTCAAATCCGAAGGCATAGATCGAGTTTTTCATTCCAAAGAGAGCAGGAAGCCGACTCATCCACTCCAGTGTGCCGACTCATCTTCTATCTACCCGTATATACGTATATATGTGCATGTTTCTTACAAAATTTAAATCACACTTGCCGTCTCAGCAGAATGTGTTTTTGCATGTTGCAGGTGACTACGTGAGTAGTTAGATGCTCTTTTGGTCATATGTTAGATATAAGTGTATTTTCTTTATGAACATATGTATTTGATTGACAAACGTTTTGTTATACTTTACCGAAGATTGATCATCACATTTTCCTTTAATATTTTGGCATAAAATTATGAAGAAACAAAAGAATAATTATGAAGAAACAAAAGAATAATTCTTCCTCTGTAGAAAAAAATCTATTGCGCTCCCGCGGCATTAACTATATTCTGTTATCCTTGATGCATTGTAAATTTTAGTGGTACGGTCCCATTAACTATATCGGTTTAAATTTTAGGACCAATATTACTCATCTTGGAAGAAAATCGACTCACTGATCCTTCGACATTGTTGGTGGAGTCCATCAGCCCGACCGTCAGACAAAGAAGCAACAGATGCATAGGAATTCACCGAGAAATAGCATAGTATCTCCGTCTGTTTATTCTACAGATCATGAATACTTATGCATGTGTTAGGAACTCTGAGGGCACAAATAAAATTAGTTTTGTCATTTCCCATTATTGTATTATATCTTTAATGCATTCACCAGAGTCGAGGCCTGTAGAACATATCTAAATAATTGACTCTTTTGCTATTGATAATGAGTGGTTTTTATAATAATAGTTGTGTTTTTATATATATTGCTCTTTGATCAATACAAATATAAACAACAGTTTATTATCCTGAATATTTGATCAGTACAAATTTTCTGATGTCGGGTATATGCTCTTTCTTTCCATACAAAGATATCATAAAGGTATGATTTCTCATAAATCACCTATTTCATTTACATAAAATTTTATTACTATCTACATCTTACTTCAGTTATTATCTGTACCTTGCTTCACTTAAAATGGTCATGTATCCTGGTGGTCTACACCTTCCATGATTCATCAATGTCCGGGCTGTTGCTTTAGTTTAAGAAACCCATTGCGATTGGAATTAAGATTTTGGGAGTTGTTGTGTAAGGTTTTTTTATCCTTCACTCTCTTTTTACTTTTGATAAAAAAAATTTAATGTTTGAATGACTTGGGATAAATGAAATTTCAACATGTTCCTATAAACCCTCCGTAGGCTGCGCTTCTAACTTTATATGATTGGGGGATACAAGGGTGGATCAGATGGTGATGGAGCCACTCACAATATTAGCGCTACTGCTTCCAAACTTACAAGGGCAGGTACATTGTTCCTCTATGCTGCACTCCGACTCTGAATGCTCTAACCTCATTCACTTTGCTGCATTTGAGCTCTAATTACTATAAATAAATATTAAATTTGCAAGCTACAGATCATTCTACTTGGAAGAAATCGGACTCACTAATCATACACTATTGTTGGTGGAGTCGAGCACAAAGGCTTTAGTTTAAGAAACCCATTGCAGTTGGAATTAAGATTTTAGGTGTTGTTGTGTAAGGTTTTTAATCCTTCACTCTCTCGTATTTACTTTTGATAAATATTTATTTATGCTTGAATAACTTGGGATAAATGTCATTTCAACATGTTCCCTGCAAAAACCCCTGTAGGGTCGTGCTTCTAACTTTATATGATGGGGGATATAAGGGTGACAACGCCAATATATCAAGTATGTTCTCATGAGCCAGTTCAAGAGGTTCGAAGGCAACGCCAAAAAGGGAGGCGCCTCATGACAGCAATGTTTCTCGTGATATATATACACATATAGTAGTAGATCCATTTCATCAGTACACATTCGTGAAAAAAAAAGAAGAAATGATGAGAGATATATATGTATATGCCTTATTATGTCATCAATGATGACAAATGTAAATACATTATTTGTGTACTATTGAGAAACTTGAGGGAAAAAAATCGCTACGTATATTGCAAGTCAAATACCTTTGCACTTTGGTCTTAAAAATAGCTGTGTAGGCTCAATACACCGTTATTTCAACTATCCGTAATAAGGTCATTTATCCCTATCATACGCATATGATATCATGAAAATTTCCTTTATGATCATTGCATTTTTTTAATTCCCGCAAAGAACGCTACGTGGGATTCCCCTAGTTCATATAACAAATATAACCCAAACTACGAGAGATTAATATGGATCGGTGAACCACTCACCTCCCCGAAAATTGATTCTTTTTAGAGACAATTTTTTTACATAGAAATTTATTCTTTAGAGGAAAGAGGGAGTATTCACGGATTTGCTTTCTTTTTTCCTTTCTAGACGATTGTTATTATAGTATTAATTACTAATCTCCAAACATTAGTGTTATTCATCTTTCGTTCTTCCTAACAAGTTACATGACAACAATATATAATATTGATATAGGAAGGGAATCCATGGATTCACATAGGGGTAAAATGGTCTTTCCCATTTCACTTAACAGACACTCTGGGTAAAATAACATCGACGAAAGTGACGAACAGGGAAAAAATTAAACTGGATGGCAGAGAGGGGACTCACAAGTTCAGTGGAAAACAAGGCACCGAGGACACTTCTAATGACAAATAAGAAATTTTCTCTACTTGTTAAATGGGTTATCATAGAGGGCTATATGGCTCACAAATGGCCGTGTGGTGCACCAACGCTATGCAGCGGAATTTCTAGTGGAAGATGGAATTCATGTTCGGGCTTCCATTTGTTCATAAGGCCTGAATGGACCAGCACAAGCCAGGGCAACGCGTATCAAATACGGAGACGATAAAAATGCATTTTGTCACAACACGCTTTGAGATTGAAACGGCAAATAAGTCAAGGGCAAAAAGCTAGAATGACATATGTGACGACAAAAAGAAACTGTGCAAGTTAAAGAAGAATCATTAGTTAAAGTAAAGTACATATCGAAAGAAGAATCCATCGATGAAAGGAGCCGCCGAAAAGTAGATAAAGTTTACGAAATAATAATAAAAAAATAAGAGCAATCAACTGCGCTGGTGAGGGAATTTTCTGGAGACGCTACAACTACAACCTACTGCCTACATATTTCACCTTAAATTGGGGAATACAACTCTTCTATTTTAAATTATAAATCGTTTTAGCTTTTTAATATATAATCTTTGTTGTATATCTAGATATATAATAAAAGGTAAAAATTTAGTAAAAAACAAATTGCAATATCGAATGAGGCGAAAATATTTCTATCCATACAACCTGTGCGGCCTCAAAATAAATGATGTTTTTTAGGTTTATTCTAAGTTAAATTGTTTCAAGTTGACAAAATTTATATAAAAATTCTAATATTTACGACACCAGATAAATATTATTAGATTTATTATCAAATATACTTTTATGCTATACATATTTGGTATTATGAATAGAGGTGTTCTTTTCTACAAATTTGATCAAATTTAAAATTATTTAACTTAGGATAAACCTAAAAACATCACTTTTTTTTAAGACGAAGGGAGTAGATGAGAAATTCAACTGCATGCAGGGGATCATGTGCATGCGAGTCATACAATTCGGTTTTTCTCTTAGAACGGAACATTCAAAAACCGGCCTAACGTTTTGGACTTTTATTAAAATTGTAGTATACAAATAAAGCTACATATAGTGCTAATATATGATACTCTCTCCGTTTTAATTATAAGTCGTTTTGACTTTTTTGATTTATCCATTTAGTTATGAATCTAGACATATCATTGTATCTAGATACATAACTAAATGAATGAACCAAAAAAAGTCAAAGCGACTTATAATTTGGAATTGAGGGAGTACATTTTATAGGACTTTACTTTCAAAATGGTGGAATTCTCCTTGTGTTTTTAAGTAGTAATAATTTTTTCGAAAACGTGCATTGTGCATGTATTGCATTAAGGAAAATAGAGTTTAAGTTACATCCACCGCGGGCTTTGGTGAGCTGCTATCGCACACGAGTGGCCACACTTAACAAAAAATCGCCAGCTCAAACGGGCGGAGCAACGCAGGTTGTACTAAACTAAGAAACTAGTTTGGCGACTTGAAGATGGCCTGGGCTTCCCCTACTGCACCGCTCTGAGGAGGGGTGCGAGAACGTAGAAGCCGCCAAGCACCAGTCCTCCGCCTGGACCTTCACCCGTTCTTGCAATTAAGTAGTAATAATAATTAAAACACCACCGCTAGTTATAGTAGTAGGAGACATTTAATAGGGGAAAGTTTATAAGAAATTTTGAATGCCAAAACATTAGGAGAAGCCCACATCAGAAATCTAAAATTCTAGTTGTATTTAGTTATATTCATTGTAAAAATACATAGAGTTATGGTACCGGTCTATAGCCACTGATACGAGATAGTATGCTTATTAGACCTTGTACGTGCAACTCTCAAATTAATCTGAAAAGATGTCTAGACCAAATTGCTGGGTTTAGTGGCGTTCAGGTCCCATCTGAATCAGCGGACTGTGACGTGACAAGCCTTGCATTGCTTGCATAGAAAGGATTCCATTGACTGACTCATCTCCTTCCCCGTCCTTTCGTTTCTGGTCGTCGTCTCCGCCGCACTATATTCTGAAAGAGCAGTGCAGGACCTACTCGAAAGGAAAGTTGCTCCCTGAAATAGACAGAACTCTGCCAGCCACCGATAGTCCGATACAGAGCACAGAGCAGCAGAGAGCAGAGAGCATACTAGCTGAGCAGACAGGAGAGAGCAGACTAGCTAATACATCGCCCATGTCACCCACCGCCGGCAGCAGCATGCCATCGGGATCCGCTTCAGCGATCGTCGCCGACGTCGCATGCGGGTACCACATCCTCAAGGTTAGCGGTTACCGCGCACCAAGGGGGACTCCGACGGGGAAGCTCATCAAGTCTCACCCCTTCACTGTGGGCGGTCATCGCTGGTGCATCCAATATTATCCCAACGGACACACCTCCGAGTGTGCCGACTACATATCCCCTTTTCTTTGCCTTGATGAAAGAGTCACCGACGCGGTGAAGGCGCAATGTAAGATCCGTTTCATCGACGACGTGGAGGACCAAACACACGCGTTGACAACAGAATCCGTGACAAGCTTCGAGAGCCACGGAAGCTGGTGGGGCTACCCAAGGTTCATCGAAAGGGGAAATTTGGAGAAATCCAAGCATCTCAAGGATGATTCTTTCGTGGTCCGCTGCGACATCGCCATCGCCAACGAGCTCCGCACAGAGGAGCTGGCCTTGGCCGAGGCCCCTACCACGACCTTCGTGTCTGTGCCCCCATCTGACTTGCATGGACACCTTAGCGACCTCCTCGAGACCGAGAAGGGCGCCGATGTGGTGTTCCAGGTCAGCGGCGAGACGTTCAAGGCGCATAGGTGCGTGCTCGCTGCTAGGTCACCGGTGTTCAGTGCAGAGCTCTTCGGCCAGATGAAGGAGAGCGACGCCACAGCAGGCGTCGTCGTCCACATAGACGACATGGAGGCGCATGTCTTCAAGGCGTTGCTATTCTTCATTTACACCGACTCGTTGCCAGAGATGATCAGCAAGGAAGATCAAACTGCCATGTCCCAACATCTGCTTGTCGCTGCGGACAGGTATGGCTTGGAGAGGCTCAAGCTGATCTGTGAGCACAAACTCTGCAGTTGCATAGAGGCGACCACTTTGGCAACAATCCTGGCGTTAGCAGAGCAGCACCACTGCCACGGGCTCAAGAAGGCGTGCTTCAGCTTCCTCAGCTCTCCGGCAAATCTGGCTGCCGTCCTTGCAAGCGATGGCTTTGAGCATCTGAATACAAGCTGTCCTTCGGTTATCAAGGAGTTGATTGCCAAGCTTGGTACGTAAATCCATTGTTAGGTACTTAATGTTTGAGAAATAATCGTCCTAAGTAGACACTGCATTCCGGACTTCCTCTGCTATTGTTTGGTTTTGCATTGTCTATTATTCTGATACTGTGTAGTATTATCTGCAAATACAGCTTCGTTTTTTTTTCTCCCTGCGGCTATGTTGTGCCATTCATATCTATATAGGTCTACCAACTGATGTTGAACAACTTTGTTATTGCTGCACTGAACGCAAGATATCTTTTGTACAATCACAAGGGAAACCCAAAAATACCGATCCAAAAGATATATATGCTTCAATGTTTTGATGTTAGTTCAATGCACATCTACGTATTAAGCTACTAGTACTTTGTCATGTTTGCTTTATTTGCACACAATTTGTGTCTCCTGCAGGTTTGAACTAGTTTATGAGGTCCTCCACAGTACGGTAGTGGTGCCACAGAAATATATCGGTCCCACAAGGAGGATTGGCTATTGAGCACCGAGTCCGTGAGAGCGCTGCAGCGTGAGAAATTTCCAGCATGCATCATAGTCAGCTAGAACCCACATCAAATAAAATAGTTCTCCAATGCCGTTCATTCGGGCGAGGAAAAATCCCCCTTTCTCTCTTCTTCTTTTGGTCCATGCTGCTCTATCAAATCCCAACTCAGATCTCTCTCATCCAAATAAAATCGATCCTGTTCTTCTTAGATCTTGCCTCCAATTATGTTTAGTTGGGATTTGGTGCCATGGAAGGAAGGGAAGGCCAGCAGCCATGGCGGCAGGCTGCGCCGACGAGAGAAGGCAAGGGAACTCTTCTGGTAGTAAGAGAGTTGGTAGGATGGGGAAAAATGGAGGAATGAGAGGAGAGAACTAGAGGAGAATTGGGGAAGAAGAAAGCAGAGAGAGGTGTGGAAGAATAGCTTTAGAAAGTAGCAATTCCGTTACAGCAGAAACGGCAGTCCTACCCGCCCGACGTCCGGACGGACGCCCGCGTCCGGACGCCAGCGCCCACACTCGGTTTCCCCCCTGCTCGAACCTGCATCTTGCGCCCCTCGCGCCACCCGCGCACACCGGCCCGGACCCATCCGCGTCGCCCCACTGCACCCGGGGAGTCCCTGCTCGCAACCCCTCCTCTGCTCGCGTGCATGAACGGGACAAGCAGCTGCAGCAAGTGACTACAACCGGACTACAGCAGGTGGCTAAGCCTGCATCCAAAAAAGAGGGCTAGTGGCAGCTGATGCCCAGCCAAGTGGCGGGGAGGAAGAGACACCGAGGCGAAGGTGAGGCAGAAGAAAAAAATGAAGATAGAGCTATAATACCCGATATACTTTTTGAAACATCCGGATGCAACACTTGCAACATACGCCTAAAAACAAATATGAAATATGCATCTTTACACACTAGCTGCAACACCCGGTCGACTTCTGAAACATCGAGATGAAACAACCGCAACATACGTGACGGAAACAAATTGAAACACTCAAAACATGCATACAAAACACTTGCAAAAAACACCATGCAACATCCAGATGAAAACACTTAACATACGTCCTGAAACAAAAATAAAAACAGGTTGAACAAATGTTTGCAACATACATCTGAAACACTTGCAACATATGCAACATCCCCCGATGTACTTTTTGCAACACGTAAATGAAAATATTGTAACATGCTTATGAAACTCTTTGAAACAATTGAAACGGACATTTGCAACATAGGGGAGTGAGGCATGCACGAAAGCACCACCACCACCACCACCACCTAACAGCAACGGGCTTGGCTCGGGCGGCGACGGTGAGGGATGGGGGCGGGGGAGCACCATGGCCACCGGGGTAGGGGAGCTCGGCCACCTCTATGGATCTTGCTCGTGGCTCCATGGATCTCACAGGTGTGGGGGATAGAGGGCCACCGGATCCGCGCCTCCTGGTGGCCGAGGACGTTGGGTGTTGGGGAATGGGAGCCACGCTGGTGGGGGCTTGGACGCCGGGGGGTGAGGGCGCCCGCCGCTGGTTTGGGAGGCAGCCATGGTCACATCGAAGGGTAGCCACACGGAGGAGGAGGAGGAGGATCTAGACCTACCATGCCGAAGTTGCTCCCCCCTCACCTTCGATCCGGGGCCATGGAGGAAGGGAGCAGCAGCAAGCAATGACCTGCGCTGGCATGACATCCGCCCCCGGGCGGCATGGAGAATGGCGCGAGGCATGGAGGTGGGAGGAAGAGAGGGAGCGAAGGGAAGCGACAGCAGTGACCTGCACGGCACGCCGGTAGCGAGCGGAGAAGAGCGAGCGAAATGGACCGAGGAAGGGAGGACGCGGTCACGGGTTGATGCGAGCGGGGTCATATATCTCTCCCCTTTTAATCGATATATCTGGCTCAGCCTCTTTTTATGCAAGCCGCTAACATCAACATATTGGACCCATGGTTACATTAAAAGGTGCGCATTTGGCTTCTACGGTTCACATGCACAAGAGAGGAGAGGACTTCGCTCAATTTTTTGTTCGCCATGGTTCGCAGACTCCAAACATGGTTCGTTACGCTTTTTCTCTGCCCTCGGTTCGCTGCCTATAGTGTATTTGGTCTCGGTTAGCGAACTTACATGTCAGAGTTCGGTTTGATTATGCAGCAACACTAGAGCTGCTCCATAGGCTTTTTGATAATCTATGATTAACCCTTTTTTATAATACTCCCTACCCCAGGGAAAGTCAATCCCCGCTGTCTCCCTTTTGAAGAGAGATGTCCTGAACCACTAGACGATGGGGGCATCACTAGATGATAGCACCGTATACCACCACTGTCATTATACTATAATGATAGTATGAGCAGTTTTTGAATTATCAATATACTCTTTGAACTAGATCAAAGAAAAGAGCCTTTACTACTTTTCTGTTATGCTTTCATAGGATTTTTTTAGTTAATGGTTAGGTTAATTCTCTCTACAACTCGTGATTTTCGCGAGAGAACCAAATCCAAGTTGGTGAGATGCTTCATCAGCTGCGGGCCCTGTTGCTGATGGGCAATACTTGTGATGCCAGCTGTAACATCCTTCCTTTTGGCAGGCTGCTTCCACCCTAAGCAGCAGCTCTCGGAAACTCCATACGGATGGCTTCGCAGTCTTCCCAGGTAGCCAACGATGGAGGAAGATTGTTCCACTTGAGAACTTGTTGGGCACATGTTGAGAGTCTCGAACACAAAAGCGGGTCTGCAGTACCTATTCAGGAGCCAGTTTTAGAGCAAAGTCAGTGGGCAATACCAGTGTTACCTAATGACCAGAGCCAACAGCACATTTCAACTGAGAAACGTGGAACACGGGGTGCACTGAAGTGTGAGGTGGTAATTTGTGGTAGAACCGCTTGATTTAATTTAATCCCAAGAGTAGTTGTCTTTCATTAGACATTAAGAGTGCACACTAAACCCAACAGTTTTCACGAGCACACCCAATGGGAGAACTTAAAAATTCACATTTTCCATTAGGATCGTAAAACAAGTGAACACAGCTTACAAATATTCTTAACCATTTTATACATCACAAGATTATAAAGATCGGAGTTATTACCAAAACAAATTTTTAAAAAGCAGCGGAAAGAACAATTATAGTGCAAATATGAATAAGAGTTGATATATTACAGGTTTACAAGTTATTATCTTTGCAGCAGAAAATAACATATGATTGTTGACATTTCTTAGCTAATTACTAAACTAAACGCAACTACACTAAGAAATGTTGTTGGTATAAAAATAATTCATCACTTAATTTAACAATTAAAAAAGAATATAATCATATGCATAAATTGATACCCACAAGCGCATTGTGATAATTAACTCTATACCATTGTAGCATCTCACCTAGAGTATTCCGGTATCGAATTTATTTATTTTTCCTAAAGGAAGGACCGTGAGGCAAATGTTAATATGACTCACAATTAATTAATACTATATCTACTTATAATAAATCAATCATTCCAATGCTTTAACAGGGGTAAGTTAATATAAATATAAATATAAATAATAAATGATAATTGATAATAATGATAATAATAAAAGGTAATGATAATGATAACTATGATAATGGTATTCCGAGACGTAAAATATAGAGACTCAACTAATGTAGGAAAGACAATCATAACTACTGTTGACACCTGCTATTGCATATATTTAATAGTCAACTAAACATGAAATAAGGGCATAAAAAGAAATATCAACACAGTCTAGGGACTTACTAACATAATTCCACGAGTTTTGGTGATTTATATATTTTCGTGGATTAAATTGAAAAAAGGCCGTGAGTTTGCGAGCCATACGACATGAGAACGTGTCCACCAAGCAACTCAACCCAAAACCCACGCTAAACATTCTAGAAGGCACCAAATTTCAGGCCCCGGAAGTAGAGGCCCATCCGGGTATTGAAGTCCCTCGGCGCGGCTGCTCGCCAGCCCCGCACCCGCCCGAGTCCTAAGCCCAATACCAATCGGCAGAGGTCGGTTCCAAACCGCCATTGAGGTTCAATCTATGCCGCTGTTGAAGGTTGGTTTGATCCAAGGGCTGCCGTGGCATTGCCCGGGCTATATAAAGGAGACCCCCGACCCCCTCGGTGAAACCCTAATTCATTCCATTCATTATCTCTTGACTGTTGGTCATCGAGGTGTCCCAATATGAGGACAACCTCTCCTCCATACTAGAGAATTAGGGCTAGACTCTCCAATGTAGTAGATTAGCAACTAGAGAGTTAGGGAGAGCGGAGCTGCGGCCCCTGCTCTCGAGATGTCTTCGTGAGTTTGGTATGTCTTGTATCCTTCCTTTGTAAGACTTATGGTTTATATATTCATCTTCTATTTACTTTCATGCCTTTCATTGGTTAGTATAGTTATTATACCATTGCATGGGATCTCCTTTATTGAGGGCTCTAGTTATTCGGGTAGCTAGAGTTGTAATTGATAGTATAGACTTGGTGTCTAGGCTAGAGGTTGCCCGAGATTGCACCCAATTCCGCCTGGATAGTTTGTGGTAGCCCTGTGTGGTGATGCCTCGATGGCCTAATGATTCCACCACGCTCGGGTTGGTGCTTGTAGGACTTTAGTCTGAGCTTCCTAGCCCCTTCTCATCTCTTTCTGTGGCTAGTGTTCATTGTTTGAAGTGCTTTGGTGTGATTGCTATCATAGAACCTTTAGTAATAGAGAGAAGTACATATGAACCTTGATCTCCCTCCGTCCTCTCCCAACTTGCTAGCTATACATCCATCATGGGATTCTCTTGTGTGTGATATTGTTCATAACTCCTATCATCTACCCTCCTCACTTTAGTCTAGTGGTTTGCTGTTAGTAGATGCATGATTGTGAGTTATTAGATTCTTTTAGCCAAAAGCTTCCCCTCGGGATCATTTATACTCTAGAATACTCTCCTAGGAAAAGCTACAATGGTATTCTGTATGCTGCGAATCCTCTTCATATTCTTTTAGCACTTAATAAATACCAACAACTACTCTATGAGTAAAAAAGACCTCTAATAACTACCAATCATTAAGTCTAAGGATAAGCAAATAAAATATCCTTATCTATAGCATAGTTAAATTATAATTGTATAACATATGGAACATCAACTAAGGAGGTTTCATTATAAGATAAATCACCCTCCGACGCTTTTCACCCTTCTACCGCTTTTCTATATACGGGGAGGATTATAGAAGACTCAATAGGGCATCACCCCCCAAACTACCCCACGACCCAAAGACATAGATGGCATCCAAGAAATAACTCATATCTAAGCACCATGCTCACATACGAATTTATGACTTAACTCCCTCGAGAATAAAGCTAAGTTGTCCACCATCTCATGTATATAATCATCATTAACTAGAACTATATCAAATATCAAACTAGAATATACTAAGAACATAACAAGGACTAATATAATAAAATAAAGCAAAAGTCATAATGAGAACTCAAATAAATATATTACCGATCTTCAAGAATAACAATCTAAAAGTCCTAAGCAATGCCTCGAACTCTTCCTTGAATCTCTAATAGATTGTCTAAACTCTAAACCTTGAAGAACTAGAGCTCTAATTCTCTAATCTCCGAAAACCCGGTTTGCTAATCAACTCTTTTGAATTCCCCGCAATGAATAATAATAATTAGGGGTTACAGAGGTGAGTCGCCTTGCTTATATAGCCCTGAGGGATGAATCGTGGCCGCTGCATCAAACCACTTAATTGGACTGATGTAGATGCAATCTCAAAGGCGTTGAGGAAGCTTTCGAAGATGGACACGGGCAACACTCCAAAGTCGGCACCCCTCCGTCGAGAGGTGGGACCCACCTTTCTCTCTCGGTTGTTTCTGATCTTCTAGGGTCTATGCATTAAGTTGTCGAGTAAAACAATAGACCATAAAGATCGGCCAACAATGATCAAAGCTGTAGCGAAATAAAATAATTACTCATAGACATGTTCAAGCATTTAATATAGTAAACAATTATACATGATATGATAGTAGAGTTGTAAGACTTTTCTTTATAAAAAAACATTTGCCGAGGGTTATAAATAAAAACTACGATCGCAGCGTAAAGGAATCCTTGCCGAGCCCACTGTGAGGTATCCCCACGTAAGAGTTAGCTCTAGCGGCCCATCCGTTACCCGCAATAGTGGGGAATGAAACCCCGAGTACTCGAAAGTGTGCTTAGCAAGACTTTACATGACAAAGAGAAAATAAAATGACTCAAGAATATGCAAGGGTTCTTTGGTTTGCCGGTTTGTTGAACTTACAGAAGCATTACTAATAGTGTATCTCTTATATTCAAGTTTTTGCAATCTCATGATTAGTTCATTATTCAACCATTTTATGTAAGCACTGCACTACTTTCAAGCATGTGATAAGCAATCAGAATTATTTTAATTTCCTCATCCATGTTCCAGTTCTTATACTACGATGCTAGATAGTAGTCAAGGTGTATAGTCTTAAAAGAAACGGCGATTCGCGAAGATGTATCCTAGCTGGGTACTCCCAAACACATGCCTTGTCTAAACCCAAAAGCACATTAAGACTAGCCCTTCGCAAAACCTATCACAGGTCTAGGTCTCCACTCAAACTCGGACTCCAAGTCCCAACCCCTCATGGCCTATGCGTCGCTTGGTGCCCTTAGAACCCACCTGTCCCCGCCCATGCAAGTCGCCAGAAAGAGCCGAAACCCATGGCAAGTAAGGTACGCAGTCATGCCCCCATGAAGCAAGTATGTGAAGGGACATTCAAAACTTGAGGCAGCCTAGACAACGAACGGCCTTTTTAATTGACTTAGGGCGGAAACCGCGCACCCAGAACAAGGCCCTAATGCACCTGGACCTGCTATGTTGCACCCACCAATAACCACAATATCCACAACATCCACTTTTCTATGTTTCCCGCCTCCCGGTTCCAATTACTATTCACCTCAAATCCATGTGATCGTAATATGATAGTAATATATATTCCTCTCTCATGCGATGCACAATCACTGACTTCTACCGAGTCCTATAGCATGGCAATCTACATGATCCCCTTGCTATACTAGTGAGACTCATAGGATAAGGAATATATATATATGCAGGTGGTTTCCATTCAACTCCTCAAAACTTAATGCACAAACAAACATAATATAAGTGCTGAAAAGTAGGGGGCTATGCACCAGGCATTGTCAGGGTAAATAGCATAATAGAAAGTTAGTATTCCGATCTTCAGGACGGTCACCATTATTACACCATCTTTTGGCTCGGCTCCAATGTCACGTCCACGTGCCCATCATTTGCGCACTTAAATGAGATACAACGATGCTAAAGAAGGGAAAAACACCTAATGCATCACATAAAGGCAATACAAGATAAGCATCAGGTTTTATAAATCAATTATTACTAGAAAACAAATTTTTATTGCAATAACACATGTGAGAACAAGATAAATCTAGATCGATATTTTTGTAAATACATGGACATATTAAGTGTTCATTTCACACAACGACATCATACAAAGGCAGTGGAACTACATTTTCTATTTTACATACTTTTATTATTTATAAACCATTTAACAAGCGCCAAACAAGTAAAAATCAATAACTCAGTCATGCATGCACCAACGAGGCTGAAATTTATACTACAGATCATGCATCACATCAATAGTCTACCATAA
This sequence comes from Hyparrhenia diplandra, assembly GCA_015847255.1. Lineage (NCBI taxonomy): Eukaryota > Viridiplantae > Streptophyta > Magnoliopsida > Poales > Poaceae > Hyparrhenia > Hyparrhenia diplandra. Next base: position 1,778 of record JADLZK010004484.1, on the reverse strand, counting down.
AATTTTCATAGCACTTGAGCAACATAACTGCAGATATGAATTTAGCCCTAAAAAGCATAGGGAAAAATCTACAAATAACAACTTTCTACTAAGACATGTCATACTATGTATCTACTACATATATCTACTCATGAGGAATCTGAAACAAACCATATTTTCCATTTTACGATTTTTTCTATGAATTACTAGGGATTTTCAAATTTTCAGCTAATTAAAACATAAAAGAAAAAGGAAAACCATATAGGACAAATACTTTTGCACCAACGTCCCTAAACTTTTTTAGAAATCAACCCACAGTATGTTGCAGTATTTCCGGAATTCGAGAAGAGTTTCGCAACTAACAACCTGTAGTTTACGGCCCGCAACAAGGAAGTCCCCTGGCGGCGCTGCTCGCGGCGAACGCATCAGAGCAATGTCCGCTGGCATGCCGCGCCTCGCCCGGCCGCTGGGGCACTCCGGGACGATGGCCAAGGAGGGCCGCGGAGTAAGGTACGGCGGCATATGCTCTGGCAGCGGCGGATCGCTACGGGCGCTAAGATCGAGCATGACCAGCCACGGCGGCGTTATGGCGGCCTAGTTCGCCGGCATGGCAAGGCCGCTTGAGGCTTAACTCACCACTAGGTTCAAAACCAATAGGCATGTGAGTACCCATGGCTTACGGCGCCTTATCCGATGTGTTGGTTGAGCAGAGGGAGCCCGTAATAAAGCTAGCCACGCGGGGCGTATGCGGCCGGAGCACCCAGCATCGGCACGGTCGTGTCATGTCGCCTCCGGGCCCGGATGAGGGCCTGGCCTAAAACAAGGGAAGCACTTGTTGAACCAAAGCTTTGGCGAGGGAGCTCAAGCAAGACCGCCGTGTGGTGACCGCTGCATCTAAAGTCCTATCCGAGGGCGAGAGAGAGAAAGAGCCGCCAGAAGACGATGGATACAAATAAGTATTTTCACGCCCGACGCAAGGTGGTGTGCTTCAGCTTGCATTGATTGATAGATAGATACACACCGGCTCACGGCCCCCCACCCCATCATCATGGTTCCATGATCGCGCTGATGCGCCAGTTGTTCTTTGACCCGGCGATGCAAAGACCGCGCCATGATGGGGACTATCCCGATGAAGGCCGAACGCGACAGCACATCAAGGATCCGGCCTCGATTCTTACGCTAACCGAAACATGACAAGTGTTACAAACTAAATAAATAATGCCAAGTACTAATGCAACTACATGCCGATACAATTGACACGATTACGTAAAGTGCAACTCAACAAATCACCCCCTTAATCATGATCAACTCGATAACTCCTAGCTGCCTTCCTCATTTCTCGGCAACTCGATCCTCGCCTAATGGCTTTGTCTAATATCGGCCACCGAGCATCGCTGTCACATGCCGCACATCTACCACCTTCTCTCAACATTACATTCTCCATGTAGTGGTATCTTGTATCAAAGTGCTTAGTTCTCTCATGATGAAATGTGGATTTCTACTCAATTCTTTAGCCGACTTTACTCTCATCAGAGTCTAAATTTCTTCACCTCCTAACAAGTCAAGTCAGCCAAGAACCTCGCTTAACCATACCCCCCTCGACAAGCCCCTAGTTGCAGCTGCAACATACTCCTCGACATTCACATGATGATAAATAGACCACCCCTTGTTTTTTGTGAACTCCAAGTAACTATATTTTCACCAAGGAAAACACAATGCCCTGTGGTGCTCTTCCTCTTCTCCAAATCTCCCAATGATCACCGGCCAAGAAGCCCATCAATTCAGCATGTGCCCCTTTG